>JAAAKL020012054.1:0-13277 GCA_010016065.2 Carybdea cf. marsupialis auct. non (Linnaeus, 1758)
GTTGGTAAAGCCGTGCTAGGAGTTCAATTACATGTGCTGGGAAGCCCATCTTATGTAAGTCAGTCCAGAGAAGGTTAAGGTTCACACAATGAAACCTCATCTTCCCTGCACTTCTGCATGATTATTCTGATGTTAGTTATTTGTTCTTTGTTCTCTGGTACCTGTATTTTTACAAATCCAGCTTGCTCATCGCTTATTTCGTGTTGGTAGTTTTTTTTGAAGTCTGGATGCAATGATTTTAAGCAATATCTTGCTTGCATGTACAGTTTAATTGATGGTTCGGTGGTTGGCACATCCTTCTTTATTTCCTTTCTTTGGAAGAGGTTTGAAAACTCCTCTACACCAGTCCCTAGGCCAATCCTTGTTGTTCCAGATTTTAGTGCACAGCTTCCATAACAGAGTGACTCCAGTGTCCCCTGAGGCTTTCCAGATGCCGGGAGATTTGTCATAGAGCAGGTGTTTCAAGGCCGTCTTCATTTCGTCTATTGTGGGCTCTGGTTCAATCTCTGCATGTGTTGGTGGAGACCAAACATGATTCTGAGGTTCCTTATACAGGTCTTCGCAGTACTCTGCCCACCTCTTCAGTATATCATCTGTTTCAGTTAGTGTGTGACCATTCTTGTCATTTACGACTTCGCTCTGTGGACTCCATTTCCCTGTAATTTCTCTCACTAAGGTGTTGACTTTGCTTGGGTTTAATTTGCTTCTTTCCAGGTCTTCACATGTCTTCTGTAGGTACTCTTCTTTGTCTGCCTTTGCTGCTCTGTTAAATTCCTCATTAAGCTTTGATCACAATGTAACATTTCTCGCTGATTTTGCATTATGTCTTTGTTCCACTATGTGTAAGGTGTCTCCTTTCAACCAGGGCCTTTTGATTGTTTCTTCTTTGGAATGTGTTTCTGAGCTATTTCATTCATTGATGATGACATTTCTGACGATAGTTCTTCTGGTGTGTAAGCCTCTTTCATTTTGGTTTCCCAATCTAAAAGTCTCTACATGGGCACTTTTTATTTCCATTTTGCCTACTTTGGCGTTAAAATCCCCTAGAATAAGTAGTATATCCTGTGATGGAACTTTGTCATGTGCTTCTTGTACACCAGTGTAGAAAGACTCAATTTCTTCTTCTGTTGAATCTGACGTGGGCACATAAACTTGGATGATTGAGATGTTAATAGTATGGGCATTCAATCCGACAGTCAAGATTCTCGAGCTGATGGGGTCAAATCCTTTCAGTGTTTTGGCTGTTTTCCTATCCAGTATGATGCCTACACCTTGCCTTCTATGTCCTTCTTCCTTTCCGGAGTAGATCATTGTCTGTCCATTTTCGGTTGTGAATTTCCCATGTCTTAACATCCAATGTCCCGTAATTCCTAGTATTTGGATGTTAAGCCTCTCCATTTCACTGATGATGACCTCCAACTTGTTAGACCTTTGATATTTCAGGTTCCAACTGATGAAACAGTGCGAAGGTTCAAGCCCCTCCGTTCCTTTCTGCGATCATCCGGCTTGATACTTCCCAAACTGGGGTACTTGAAATGACTCTTGGCTCTCCCTAAGTAGCATTAGGTGATACAAGAGACTAAGGGGTTCATCTCTTGTCTTCATCGTGTGATTTGTGTGACGGCTTTCGATTATTGCAAACTCGACCAAGGTTAAGTGGTGGGTGGTCACGTCCTTCCAAAGGTGTTTTGAGGGGGACATCATCACTAGCTAACTGGCCGTTGGCTCACAGAGGAGCTCCTCCGCCGTTTGATAGGTCTTGTTTTTACTCCTACTGTGTTGCCAGCCATCCTTCTCACCATTCCAGAATGTAATGGGGGGGGGGGGCGGTTTAGTCGCCGACCACCCGACCATGAAACAGGTAGTACTGGTTTACATAGTACCAGTAGCAGATGGAGCCTGGCCTGACGTTACATAATTGTTATGAACAATTCATAGCATAGCGGCACATTAATATTGTTTTGCTGCATACTTTCTCACAAAAGGTTGTTGCACGAGCTGGTGTTGTTTCTAGTTATCGCTTTGTATCATATCATAGTTCATAGAGATTTCTATTAGCTGTCATCAGATTAAGCTCTGTATTTTCAGATACCGGACAGTAAGATCAGACCTCGAAAAGCATTTCTCAGAACTCAATATTTACCTCGTTTACGCTTTCGAAAGTCTGTTTTCATCATCGGACAAGTTTTTCTTGTGCCTGATGTACAACTACTTTGGGACCTACACTAATCGCTCGTGCCATAGTAACCGAAAGCAAGTCGTCATATGAGTGTCCCGTAGCCTGTGGACTGGTTGAAGCAATGAGCCCACAGGATGAATAAGACAGAGAATGTAGAGAGAGAAACCAGACCCCGTTCAGGCGTTGTCTCACGGCTATGCGTCAGCTTTCGTGATTTGCAGTGCCTCCTTATTGCATATACGTCGGTATTTTCAAACCGTAGACGTGGTGTATGACACACGAAAGAAAATGTAACTTGGCAGTATTAGCCAAAAAAAGGTTTTGTTGAACCTCAGCATGCCTAGTAGTTTTCAGATTTCAGCCGCAGCCATCGTTGAGATATCCGATTGATCTATTCGTACACACTAATCATTGTCAAGGGTCGTGTGATTATTCCATGTGTGGAAATGTAGACCTTAGTACTATTGCACCTTTTGAAGTCTTAACGCTCTTAGGCTCAAAAATGATTTCGAAGATTCTTTTCGATACTTAGTTATAACTTATTCGAATGAAAAAGAAGCTAATAAAAAGTCACGAAAGCCAAAACCTTTGCCTGGAGGCAAATCTTTTGAATTGTGGTACAATTTGTTTAAATATGTTTAAAGGCCATGCTCTTTGTTCGTTAAATGTTCGGAGGTTCGGCAGTCATAGTTATGAATGCCCACTTACAGTTTTTGGTTTCGTGTGAAATCCATTTGCTCAATAGAAATATCTGGAGCTACTAGAGGAATTTAAACAATATATCTGTACGTATATGTATATATGTTTGTAAGGATCACGTGTTTCAGTTGTCATGCATCAATATTTGCGAATTTTGGCACTCCAAGCTCTAGCGATTAATACTTTTGTGTACAAACGCAATTAGGACAGATACTATGCAAGAAGAAAGAGTTAAAATGCATGTGTAAATGCGTCGACTATGACAATTGTGTTGTCGTCATACGTTCTGCCTAGCCTACGTCTCTAGGTTTTTTGTTTACTAAAATTCGGACTCTAAACAGCAGCTATCAGTTTCATTACCGTCGTATACCGGTAACATAATGCTCTGAGCTTCCAACTTTGCAGTTATATTATTCGATTGTGCTTAGAGACAGCACTGTTTGGAAACTCAACGATATATTCCCCGATAACACATAGTTTGAGATCCTAGGCCTCAAACATACTTTGATGATGCGCAAATGTTATTACATCTCAGCAGCTTATAGGCGTCATGCATATTTTAGAAACAAAGGTGTGGTTGATTTTTTGGTTACTCGAACTCTCAAAGTTCATTTCAGTTTGATAAAAAAACCGGTGCTCCCCTTCCAATGTTAATTTTACCACCCTCCCAAATCAGAATCGTTGTGGAATGTTTACGTGAGCTATGAAAAACTCTACAGTTATATTTCCTAATGGAAGAAGACAATTTTATATCATAGCCTGGTCATGCTATCTATGTATCATCAGCTGTAGTAAATAGTTATTACAAACAAAGAGAGATAGTATTTACTGGAAAAGAATTATGGAAGAGTCATCACAATAGCATTGTTGATCATGTCTGCTGATTTGGCCAGTGAACGTTTACATCAGTAGCAGCAGCATATTTTTTGTAAAAACGTGTAGTTAATACGTGAATTAGAAATGTACGTGAAGTAACCTGACCAGGTACATGAAGACGAGGATCTGGCTAGGAGTTATTAATCAAACAACATTGCACATGTACCCATCCGTTGTTCATTTAACGTGTTTCGTTAAGGCACCATTATTGCCTCCGTATATTCTATTACATTTGAAACTTTACCGTACTTTCAAGAATTTTCTCATGGTACTGATATCAGAAAAATTTATAATGCCAATAGTGACCTTAGTTGGTGACCATTGTCACAAGAGAGGTGAAGGTCTCCATATTCGGGGACTTTCTCCTTTATACCCGGTTTACCCTTTTTTGTTAATTATCTGTTTTTGCTGTTTATTTAGGGTACTTTTAATATTTCTCCGACAGCTTATCAGGAACTTCTGATAAAGAGACCGCAAGAGGTTGTACCTCCCCTTAAATCTTTTTAAGAGAATCCGGAAGCATCCTCCGCCCATTTACAGTCGTTAGATGATCAGCCAGACTAATAGCTCCCAGCTTGGTGGACATTTAGAGAGGCATTCTAGGATATTAAAACGTGGGGGTGGTGGGGGGGGGGTGGTGGTTCTGAGGTCTATCTTGCCGATGGGTTTTATGGTAAGTAATAACTGTAGCATACTCAAGGAGGGGGCGATGAAGCCATTTACAGTCGTTAGAAGATCAGCTAAACCAGTACCTCCAAGCTGAGTACACATGAAGCTCTTTAGAGGCATTCCAGGATATCACTGGGGCGGGGGTTGCCTCTGAGGGCTATCATGCCGTTGGGTTTAGTGGTAAGTAATAACTGTAATAAACTGTAATATATAAGGAACGGGCGATAAAGCAGATAGGTCATACAGCCCCCGTAAAATAGGTCAAGGGGGGTGCATGGAGTGAAAAAAATTAGGAAATATCTAGTTGCTATTAGTGTTGTTTTCTATAATGTAGATATCGGAACTCTATTTGGGAGTTACGTGGAGAATTGCTGATGAGGGTGTAGGAGGTACGCTCACAAATTACTGTCTTAATCACGAGGTTCATTAGGTTGTAGTGCATCGTTGTGATTTGATGAGTTTTGACGGAATGGCTGCGCTATAGATTTTAAAGCCTTTGCTGCCTTCGTCGAGTTAATTGAAGCACCCCTTTTCACCACTTCATTGAACAACATTGACTTGGACATTTAAAAGCTATTAGATAGGAATTTCATTATCATTCCAACATGCTTCACTGAAATTGCGTTCCTCACTTCTCATCGACTGTCTTGCGATTGTAGAAAGGTCATAAAACAATCGATTAAGTATTGCTGGATTTTGAGTAATGGCAACTGTTGAGAGGATGAAGTTACTGTAGGATCACTGATCTCTAAAGGATCTGTAAAAAAAGACTGGATCGATCAATCTCATTACTTCCAACAACGAAAAAGTGTGGTCACGAATACTAGCCCCTAGAAGTTGAAATAGCGCGGGAAAGTCCGCCCTGCTACGTAATATTGTTTATAAGCTTTGCTTGAAGGAGACTGAAATGGTGACTGACCTCACTTTTAGACGAAAGATGCTCCATCCAGTGGTTTTTAGAGATCACTGTGCAGGACAGTTGGTATGAGCAACGCCAAATTAGCCAACTTCCATGTTGACATCACTAAGCAACACGATACACAACCAGAATTTTAGTTTGTCCTGACATTACAACCAAAGCTTGTACGGTTTATAATGCAACATATGTTAAGAACACTCGAAGATTTTAAACGTAGGTTATAACCGGTAGACTGAGTTTAGAGCTCATGCCATTTAATAAATACACTTGCCACTGAGAAATAGCATGTAGAAATTTTAGTTCTGACAAACTTTAGGTCTTTAGGACACTCTCCCACCAGCGCTCCCATTAGATCCCATCAGCGCTCCAGTAAGACCTCACCACCTCGCCTTAAAGACTTCAAAGTTCAAAAGGCAGATCGCATAAACAACTTTCTGTCACTTGAAGTCTTACAGATCTTTTTATGATTGCCATGAGCGTTTATCATTCCATATTCAGTCTCTTTTATAAACACATTACTTTGAGATAAGACTGTCTCCTATGTAGACAATCAACTTGCTAACAAACAATCTTCATTTGCCACTTGCCTCTTATTGTCATTTGATGATTAACCCCTTTGAATCCTCTTACCAATCCACAGCTTTCACATTCATTATTCTAGTTTAAGTTTTTCTGCATTGACTTTAGGCAAGAGAGTTTAAGATACAACCAGTGAATTTCTTATCAATGGGCACCACTTTTCTTTACCAGACGAACGGACTCTACGAGCTTTAGGTCACGCAATTGCCAAATCTATCTTTGCTCTTACAAAGCAATTCCTTCACCCACCTGCCATTTTTCCCATAATCAACGTTAAGGAAACTGTAAGGGTCATTAGGTACAAACGTCTTTATGCCATTTAACGCTGTAGTCCTCAAAGGAAATACGTTCTCGTACTTCTGTTGTTTATATAAAGAAGAAAATATCTTTAAATATTTTTTTCCGTGTCTTTTCTTCACTCGATAGGGCCAGAGGTCCATACCCATCCTATTCGTTTTACTGTAAAAGATTTTAATTTTATTCCATTTCCTGGATTCGATAGCATACCCAAATGTATCTGCTAATGAAGTCACTATCTTCTTGACTTTTTTTGATTTCCAAGATCGTAAGTCAACCAGAAAATCCAAATCATGATCATATGGCACAATTCTGCCATTTCTATACCAGCCAATGAGACCACCCCCTACAAGATAGTACGTGATTTTGGCTTTCTGCAGCCGTACTGATAAATGTTGGAATATCTTTAAGACATGCAGGAGGCAGCACGGTGGTGTATTGATCCGCCTTTTCAGGCGTTTGCTATAATGAGGCTTCTCATGGCATCTTTTAGTCGTTTTAGTACAACCTTGGTACAAAATAGTGCTATTTGCGAACAGAATCCGCTTGACCTTTGACGTCGATGGTAATGCTTTGCATCTGCCGAAAGAATTATTGTAAATCAGTGTCCAATTTGGCTCATCGAATAACCACTGTTGACAGCGTTTCTGTGATTCGGTTCTACTCGTGATTTCCTGAACCGCGTGAACTGAAGTGTTTTCACTACTGACGTCTATGTCAGATATTCTCCTACCTGCTGTAGTCCAACTTTCAACCTGAAGGAGCAACAAGAAAGTGCAGGTAGCAGCTATTCCAATGATCCTCCATTTCGTTCTGAACAGACAAGTGAAGAGCTGAGCTGGTTTGATCTCTCTCCTAGACTGATATAGTTGATCCATGTACATGATTCAAAGTTACTCCTGTAAGCCAGCATGAAGATCCTTGATCTCAAATACACCTTTCTAAAATATACTTCATCACATTCTGAAGAGAATATCATAGTGTGGTAGCAGATTCCTGAACAAACAACCAGTCGTCGTAGTTTGCTTTCTTTCCATGCGGTTCCTTTGCCTTAGTAGTGCCTTTATTGTCCTCGGATGAAATACGAATTATTATGTGGCTCTAGATAGTTTCGTGTGGCCCGGAGTTGTTTTCGTTTAAAAGGAGCTTTACTGACAAAGATATATGTACTGGAGTGCCTTTGTTAGTGGTAGACCAGCATTATACGCTTGGCTGCTTTACGTTATTTGAGACTTGAAAACGTCAGTCATGCTGAGGGTTATGAATCGGAATATCACATTTCTACCGAAAATCAATGTACCGATTCGTAGTCGTGATTGGAGGTTTGAAGATCTTTGAAGTTTTTAACAGCATCGATACAGTTCAAAACAGCGACCGCGTTTTTGTTTTCTTGCCCCGCACTGCCGCAGCTGGAAACCAGGGTACACAGCTCAGGTTGCTAATTGTTGTGCTAAGCTCGAGAAAAAGAAAGAGGTTTCCACTGATACAAGTTATATTCGCATTAAATTTCAAACAAAGCTAGAGTTAAAATCGAAAAGCACTTAGCCGTCGTAGCTTAAGAATTAACGGAAGACTGCTGTTAAAGGAGGTCTTTTTGATCTGTTCAATACACAGGGAACAATTCTACAGATATGTAAAAGCGATGACGAGCAGTAGGCCCTTTACTATCGAACGATCCAATAATGGTTCAGGGGATAGTGGGTAGGGCACTTATTTTTTAAATGTCATTTATACATCATAAATGTTATCGAATTGGGAACGTACGAAAGAAATCTATATATTCTGTAATTATCGTTTGGTTACAATAGAATTTGCCAGTAGGAAATTTTCCTTCTTTTCAAAGCTTTCAAGAAAACGAAGACTGACTGTCTCGTTTATATATCAATCGGGCCAGGTCAAGGGGGATTTTACGTGGCCAGTATTTATAAAAGTCATACTAACTCGTCGTTTGCATTTAGGTACTGCACAGTCAGATGGAGAATTTTCTTCAAGTATGCTGTGCAACTATGATTACGGATTCAAAAGTGATCTGAGGCCCCTTGAAGTCGAGGGAATCCTTGTGTTAGAGATACTAAACTCGAAAAACACGCGTAATCGTAGATAGAGAGCGAAGGCAACACTCGTCTGAACTCAAGTTAACTAGGATCAAATCTGATATCTTCAGGCAAGAGGACTATATATGCAAAGAACAATTGATTTACAAAAGGAAATGACTAATTACGTCCAGGAAATAGCTATTATTAGAAAACGAAAACGAGATAATAAAAGCGAGGCTATGATATATTTAACACGTAACAAAATATCCAACACCTTGCATCGATAATAGTTATGATGATTCATCCGATAGTTCATTATATTACATACAACTTTCTATTGTTTTGTTGTTTGTTATTTAATAAAAGGAAGGGGGTTGGAATGGATACTTTTAAATAGATTTTTGTGATGCTTCTACGTACATCATTCTGGCAAAAGAGAGTGAAAATTTCTTATTAGTGATAGTTGCTTCAATTTGTTTTTATAAATCATTTATAGTGATACCACCTATCGCGTTACTCCAGAAGAAAAATAGATATGCGTATGGTAGTTCTATGCGGAGTGAAAGTGATGACGTCAAAAATCAAAAGTTTTGGAAACAGTACGATTTGACTCCAGATATCTAAAGGCAACCCCGAAATAGGCTGTTTCCCAAAATACCATACCTGTAGTGTTTATATTGGTTAAAGTAGAGACGTTTGAGTTTTAAAAATCTCTGGTCAAAACTCTGTTAGTATCCCTTGGTCCCTTACGGTAGGGACCAACATCAAATAATAAGGTTTTGATATAGAGATTTAAAACTTTGTAAGGTGTTACTTCGGTGTTGGGAAAAGGCAATACTCTCAATTTTGGCGATTGACGTTCTTACTAATAGGGCAGTAGGGCTCCACTTGTTCTTTAATTGAGTACACGACCAGTAAAATGATAGTTGAGGTGGAGAGTTTTGAAATCTAATAAAATGCAGGTGGCCGTCACCATTGTACTGCTAAGTGGAACGGTATGTTTTCGAAACGCTCAAAGGGATAGGGTGGCTCCCGTTTCCTGTGGTTTCAGTTTCTATGCCTTAGCTTCATATTTTGTATTGAAATGAAGAAATGAGGGCTGACGTATGTGACGTGTGTAACTTTCGTTATACTAACTTCATATAGAGAGACCAAGGTTCCCAATGTTAGCAACACACATATCTCTCTCAACACAAGCTCATCGGTACTTCAGGCATATTGTAATTTTAATACCAGTTGTGGTTGCAGCCCCTTACTCCCAATACAAGCTTACCGGTACTTAAGGCTTGTTGTAACTTTAATGTCAGTTATAGTTGTAATCCCTTATTCCCAGTATAAGTTCACTGATGCTTAAGGCTTGTTGTAATTTTAATGCCAGTTGTAGTTGTAATCCCTTATTCCCAGTATAAGCTCACTGATGCTTAAAGCTTGTTGTAATTTTAATGCCAGTTGTAGTTGCAAACCTTTATTCCCAGTACAAGATCACCGGTGCTTAAGGCTTGTTGTAATATTAATGCCAGTTGCAGTTGTAATTCCTTACTCCCAATACAAGTTCATCGGTACTTAAGGCATATTGTAATTTTTAATGCCAGTTGTAGTTGCAATCCCTTATTCCGAGTACAAGATCACCGGTGCTTAAGGCTTGTTTTAATTTTAATGCCAGTTATAGTTACAAACCCTTACGTAATGTTAGATGCTTGATACATTGCTGGATGTCGCACTGACATAGTTAGATATGGGCGGGGACAAGGAGACGTGGAGGCTGCATCCCTCGAAGACCCGATGCACTTTGAAGGGGGCAATTTTTCACAAGGCTGCTTCTTGTCTTTCATTCGTACTCTCTTGCCTTCGTAGGAAAGAAAAACAACCACAAAACGATGATACTGAGATGGTACCAGCATCAAATGAAGGAGGAAACCCTTCGCAAAGACAAGGTCAGTTGAAAAGCTGTTGTAACGTAGTTCTTAACAGGGATGAAGGATTCAGTTTTGATATTTAGATGCACATCTTTCAGAAGGAATTTGAAGGAAAATCCATGGAGAAGAAAGGAGACGTGGTCTCTTTTAGAATGTGCTAATCTTAAAGTTCGGGAAGCAATATGCCTCAATTGTTATGCCTTATGGGCCTAATTGATCCTCGGGTTCGTAGCTGTGATCATGGTGGACCCTTGAGACGGATTTTATAGTAGAACACTTGAACCGGTAGCATGTATTAAAGCTAATTATGTGATGGATGTAGGCATGCACGTCATAGTAGCTCTTAGACAGGACCATCCTAAGACATATTCGGACAAAGACACTGGTGGTTAGTCGGTGTTGACAGGAACAAGAGTCTAGCAGACGTATATTTGCTTATAGAAGAGGAGTCCTTTAAATTCCTTGATAGCTTGTCAACGGACACTGTCATATCAGGAAGGTCTAAAGTTATCTGCTGCAAGGAGATAACCAGTGAGTTATTTTGCGTTCGCGCATTAGGGGGCAAGTGTTAACATGGAACTTTTAAACGACCATCAAGCTTACTTAAAAATTGCTTAAAGTCTAACCAGACTATTTAACAAAGTGGCGTTCGGGAGACTTGATCTCATTGCTTCCCACTATTAGTGGACAGCTATGCGATGTCGAATATAGGCGATTTTTGATTATGTAAAATACCATAGGTCTTTTCACTTGGTTGCTATAGTTTTCCGTTGTTTAGTTTTCAAGTGAAAATTTATGTAATACACTTCTTTGGGGATAGGCCCTTTCGCAATATATTTATGGTTATTACGCCACAATATGTTCTACAATGTGGAGAAAGTCAAACCTTGCCCCTTGTTTTATTTTGTGTGTCCCACTTATAGGTGGATTTTGATCTCTATAATTATATTTTTTGCGTATTTTATGATATCTCGAAACATTCATTTGTATATAAATTGCCTGCATACTAATCACTTAATGAAAAGTAAAGGCCAATAAGTAGAATTTTATCAGGGACTAAAAAAGGAATTTCTCGCTAAGTACTATTTTCCCAAGTTGTATGTGCCCCGGCGCAACTCCTGCAATCAACGCCTGGAAAGCAATGCAAAATGTGGTTGTCCAGAACTTTTCTTTATCATTTTGGTATTGTTCTTTTACGTTTTGATGGGGCGAATATCAAATTTGTCTTCCGCTGAACTTTAGAAGTACTTCAAATTCTTGACGAAGCCTACTTATCTACCCTCTTTTTGGTGATATTTATAACGCAAACACCGTTCACCCCTTATTTTCTTCTTTTTTTATTGCAGGTGAATGTCCACGGAGACCAGGGCGAGGTCGAGGCCGAGGAAGGTCGGGTGCTGTTGCATTATCACATGGTGAAAGAAGACATGCCGTTAAACCTCAGATGAATAACGTCAGTGACGGGTGCTCAAATGGACAATTTCAACCACGAGTCAATGTCAACCAATTCGGTCGACCCGACACGTATCATCCTAATTTTACACCACAGCCACCTCCTTTCACCCCGTATAGAGCACCAAACCTTTCAGGGACTAATATAGAAAGACCTTGGAGACCTTGGAATATCGAGAGCCGCCCTCGGCCCCCTCGAGGGATCATTCGGGGAGAGGGATCCCAACCACCAGGGTACTATTCACAAAGGCCGGCGCATTTTTCCGCCAATCGTATGACCAGCCAAGGATTTAACAATTTTCAACGACCCCATGTACCAGAACTGTCGAGAGGTTACCCTGGAAACATAGGATTTAGAGGTCCTGCTAGTGCACTTTATTCCAATGACCAATACCCAACGGACGACGTGTATAACAGACATTATGGAAATGCATCAAGATAAATAGATCGTGTATATTTCAACGATTTGTATGAGCTGTAGATCTACATTGTATTTGTTTTTTTTGTCTGTTACAGTGTTTTTAAGGGAGTTTTCATAATATACAGAAAGGACAAGCCCCACTCTCAAATGACGTCTTACTTTTCTAGTTTCAAGTGAAAAATGCAATATTATGTTTTCTCAGAGACCCTGATGCCAAAAACCTCATGTTTTTTGTGGCCAGTTGCTGCCCATTCCATAGCGAACAATTACGGCATTGGTCAAGGATACAAACACTATGAAATACGGACGTATTTAAAAACCTTTTTTTAAATTGGTCAACGATGAAGTGGATCGGTCAGGATACGAAGGGATGTAGGGAAGCTGGAATTTCAGTTCATCAGTAAGAGTCATGTTATCTATTCAAACTTTAAAATTGAAAGGGCTCTACGTCATGCGTCTTGCAAGGGCATAACGAGCTAATTGTTTTTTGGGGGTAACAGGGAGGAGTCTGACAGTGGTTGAAATCAAGTGCAGTGCCTAATATTGGCGTGGCACGCGACATTACGTACTATCAAGGGGATGGCCAGTCAGTTTGTTTGGGGGAGGCACCCCACCAAATTTTAAGGTATATTATAGTGGCAAGTCCACGTCCCTGACAAGGTTTGTACAAAAGGTATTTGTGAGCGCACCGGGATTTATTGGCCCAATATCGCAGCGCCATTGTTTTCAATCAACACTCCTGTCAAGAGTAAAAATTCGATTCGAAGAACAATGTCAACTTACCTTAGCTAGCTGGTCTACGAATGTAATTCTGAGACGAAAACATTTAATACAAGGGTACCACATGTAATCAGTTGTTTATGAAGAACTTCAACGCATGCGTTTTACCAAATACGTGCTGATGGCATCAATTGATGTATATTGGGATTAGTTACACGTGCTGCTATCTTTAACGCCCCTCCCTTGTAGCTCTCAGTTTTTCCCAGCAGAATGATTTGGCACATCCAGGTAGTGTTTTTGAGCGTGCGCGTGTATCTTATAGACTAGCAGGAATTATACTGTAGTTATTTTAGCTATCTGTAATTTTGTATTAAGAACACATAATACTAATTCTGCCATACATGACATTCATCTGATTTCAGAGTCTCGTTTAATCTTATCTTTTGCATTAGATGGAGTTATAAAAGCTTGCTACAACAATCCTAACTTTTCGTTTCGCTATTAGCTTCATCAG
>JAAAKL020012055.1:0-13277 GCA_010016065.2 Carybdea cf. marsupialis auct. non (Linnaeus, 1758)
ATGAGAGTTTGACCATGATTCGGCCCGTTCCTAGAAAATGTGTCCGCTATTACCAGGTGTCCGCTATATAGCATGTCTGCTATAGACAGGTTCGACTGTATTCAAGTTTGTGGAAATCGGGCTTAAAATTTTACCAGCTACAAGCATAAATGACAAAACAATTACACGGTTAGGTAAGGCCTATATGAACACACAAGCGGATGCGTCAATGTGCTAGAGTGTCCGAGTTTTTGAATGACCACACGTAAATAAAGCCAATGTAGCAAGAGTGATATTGGGAGAACCAAATACATATACGGAAGTTTACATTCAAAAAAATGCCGCCCGTTCAAACATTTAGACTAATTGCTTTCCACCGAGTCTGCCGTTGATAACAAATATCATGAATAATTCATTTCATTCGGTACAAAACAGTCGACATTTCATTCGGTACAAAACAAATCCTTCTTATTAAATCATGTGAACCTGATGGGGTTGAAATTGATAATCAGGACGACCTTATTTCTAAGTGCAAAATTTATGACATCGTACTTTTCAACGACTGAATTCAATACATGAAGTGATACGAACAAGAGAGCTGATCATGTCTCTGATATAAGCAACCTATGGGTATTCATAGTAATTTGTGGGTAATTTAAGTTTCATTAGGAAAGATACTTGGCCTTTGAACATATAAAATATAGTAATTTCTGACCACAACCAAAGAAAATATCAAAAGAAATAGATTTGTCTATTTAAGCAATCTACTAAAAATATTGCTGGAGATTAATGTTGAACGAAGTGGCCTAATGATCGTAGTGACATGATCAAATTACTAATTCATTACAAGGTTAGGACGTACAGTGCTTCTGTTCAGTGGCTTAGCGAAAGGAACCGCTGAGACATGGTTGTCCTGTTAGACTCTAGTTGAAAAGGGTTTCAAGTATTTAAATGCTTCTGAAGAAGTCATTTTACTTAAAATAACCCGCTTTAACGCCATGTTCGCGTTCTCATCCAAAACGTATGATCTCTCTCACAAAATACTTCTGGCTATGCCACTGAGTATATCGGGAGGGTAATTACTCATGCACTGCAGGTTTCATGTGCTAATACTGATGTATTTAACTTTGTCCCTGAGGGGCATGGCGTCTGGAATGGCTTAATTTGCCTTTATAATTAGGTAGATCCAATCTTAAAGTAAGATGAAACCAATCACGCATAATCCAATGAGGAGAACTCGTTCCAAATGTCCACCTCTTCATGCCAAATAAAATGCATTATTTAAGCTATTGCCTATTTTAAACGGAATAAATAACAGGTTTTTGGTCGAAATACCCACCTTGCCCCTTAGCACGAGCCGCTACTGAGTGCCTGTGTCACTAAAGCTTGATGGCATCTTTCCACCCTTAAGTAGTCAAATCACCGACAATAAAATAGAGTATGTATGAAGTGTGTATGAGTATATGTTTGTATGTTCAACTTCTACTCCTCCATTTTTTGACGAATCTTCTCAAAATTCGGCTATGACCTCCTTGGACCCATAAATGTCTGACAAAGAAAGAAGAGCCACATTGGAGTTGGGGCAGGGCAGTGACACGACGTGTTCATGGTGGGCCTGAACTCCATGCGATTATTGAGTAAAGGTTCAAAATTTTGCATGCACACCCTCAAGCCCTTTAGAAATTATATTGAGTGAGACTGGTTCTTTTCTCAATAGTTTTTTTTCACATGAAACATAAACACGACAAAACAGAAAAGTGCTAGGCATCTGTTACTGAAGACCTGGTCTCGAAAATCTATGTGGAACTAGATACGATTTTACTTTTAGAAGATTGTATGTAAGTGTAGTGATGGAAGAGAATCTCTTATGTTGCATACATAACATCATTACCGTAGTTTACTTTTGCAGTGCAACACACTGGCAGCGATCAGTGTTGGTTGGAAAGAATCAGCATGGGTCAGTATGGGTCATTGCGGTTCATCATGGGGTAGGGTGCGCTAGGTGGGCTAACTCTCAAACGCAGAACATTTTTACCTGTAAGGAGATGGTAGAAGAGTCGGCAATTGCACAGGTAACATAGCCACTTGGGTACGCTGCCATTAGTTGAGATGTTCTTCAGTATGAACATAGGTAAAATACATTGATAGCTTTAAAAAATCTTCATCAAAGCAATGTAGTGCAACGCTAGTCGATTACCAAGAATTGTTCGTATTCTTAAACTCCAAAACACGTCAACTCTAATATTTACACGAAACACAAACATAACATAAAATTAGGATACCTCTCAAAAGAAACTATCTCAATCTATAAAAGCTTTAGTTGATTGTAATTTCAAGCGTATCATCAGCTTGATTTGCAGCGTTAGGATTTTTTGCATCGTAGAAAAGCGAACTGCACGTAGCTAGTTCCATCCTATTCCTCCATGGCTGGGAGAAAAATAGTAACTAAGTATAAATAGTCATTTGTCGCACGAAGTCTTTATCCCAAGGAACGATAAGGAGTTTGATCTGTTTAGGAACATGCTAAATATTTTAAACGAATGTCTTCAAAAGAGCAAGGTATGCGTAACGGAAAACTCCAAGACTTAGAGTTGAGGAAGTGTTGTGTGCCGTCACTTAGCAACATTCAACAGGACAGTGCAGTGTAACGAAAGTGACTGATAATGTTATGCCATTGTCATGATTATTTGTACCTCATGTTTTGCATATAGCAAAGCAAATTTATATGGTGGTAATTACGTCATTGTACACTTTAGGATTGCTTTATGCAGCAATGAAAAGGGGTTCAATTGTAAACTTGATTACTTCTTGGAAGTGATTTTGGAATAAACAGATTCACTTCGTATTTGGTTGTATAGTGAAATTCATGAGTGTTCTTGTACGTTGCCTTCTACAGAGTAAGTTTTTCCGGAGATGTATGAAGGCACATTAGAAAGCAAAAGATCTAATCCCTGTTAATCCACTTTCATCCATTTTTGGAAAGATATTTACGACCAGGACTAAAGCTTGATTTCAGCATCGTACTGTACAAACCAAAGCATTTCTAGCATTCGGCGGGGAAAAATGGACTTAAAATAACTTCATTGTGGTAAATTAGCGCCTCGGGATGCCATCATTAAACAGTAGGATGCAAACTGATGTCGACTGTAGAGAAGATTATCAACAAGTCATTGTGAAAACAATAGAAGGAGCTTGACAGAAAAAATATGGTAGTTAACTGTTTACCTCGAGCTGCCAAAATAAAGTATTTAAAGGAATATAGAATACTTTCCAGTCTAGTATACAGTGGAAACTAGAGGATTCGATGGGCACAAAATCTTCCTTTTGTGTCCAAACATAGATTAATAAGTGCAAGGCTTTTCATCTTTAGCTTATCTGCAGTTTATCAAAGCAAAATTGACTTTGGTTCCAAACTAAATGTAGCATGCTTTATCTAAAATATTTTCACTGCTTTAATCGCCATTTCATAAATCCTATTTCTCAAAATGTAATATCTCAATTTCAAAGTTGTAGACAGAGATAAAAGTGTATGCCACAAGACTCTCTCTGCCTTAAAAATCTTTCCCGATAATTAAATTTCTACTATTTGAACAAGAAACACTATGTTACAAGTGCTTGGGCTGTCCAGGCAACCTAAACTGTGCCTACCACAAATCAATTGCTAAACTACAAACAAACTGAAGTCAGAGGGAAGGAGAAATTAATTATGTGAGTCATCAAAGTTGCCTTCTGGACATGATGGGAACTTTTTAACTGTCTAGTTCTTAATGAAAAAGCAGTTGGAAAATTATATAAGAGACAGATGGCTTGTGATATAGGGGGAACACATAGGACTAATGTGGTGAGAAAGTCCAAGGTCGATTAGCCAAAAAGTAGTTATTTCACAGTGGCTGGTAATTAAAAATTAATATTTATAACCTAGTTTATTTGAAATAAGATTTTTGCTCTCTTAAAATTAAAAACCTTATAGATGATTGTGTAATTAGAAAACTTTAGTGACTTTTGATTTATTTGATGTATTCCTAGACCAAGCAGATGATACAGAAAACGAGCTTAGGTATGCAGATATAGCTAACCATACCTTTGTAGAGTGATAACACCAAATTTTGTAGGGAAATGAAAATTTGGAGGGGATGGAGAGGATGCTAAGAGGCACAAATAGATGTGAAGTAAAGCTTTCCCAGAGCTATCCGATAAACATAGGATAACGACAGTACAATGCTAGTCATAGTGATAGCAGTACATTTTCGTTACTCTTGGGGTACCGGGTCTAGCTGATCTGGTATCAAACGGTATTTGGTACCATGCAGCTAAGGTTATTGGAACTCGCGTGCTTCTTTATTGACATAGACTTGGAGAACGTCCTCATTCGTTTTCTTATCTTCAACCGTTTTGGAATTCCATCTTTAGCACTCTCCAAAACCAAAATTGCTAGGGTTTAAAGTTTCTGGCATCTGAACTGCGAACATGGTTGTAAGAAGTGTTGTTATTGTTGCAGCAGATAGGCAGTAATGACTTGAATTCCTCAAGTGGAGTCGCAAATAAGTTATCTCGATACCAACATTTTTCTACAACTTAGCTTAATTTTAACAACACTTGACAAACGTTTCCAGCAGAGCCATGTTAACTGTTACATCCAGTTAGATCAAGGTGCTTTTTATTTATCTACAAATCTGTCAATGAATGAAGAAATATACATGTAAATACAATAGGGGAATTGGAAGTTAGAAGCAAACCATCTGGACTAGCAGTTTTCATTCATGCATTTATTTAGGGCAAGATCGCATAAAATATTTGTTACACCTCTTTAGGTTCACTATTGTGAACAAGGGCCCTTATCGATTAACATGATAAAAATATAAGTAAGTAGGGTTTAGTAGTGTAAGTGTGAAACTTTTTGTCATATTTTGTCATTTATGAGACCATGTTTCTCGAACCATACTCCCGTTTTCTTGTTCATGGGTCATATGTTCTCCTCGGTTTGATTTATTAGTGTTACAATAAAATATCTATTCATTGAGAGGGACTGGCCTCCATGAACACAGCCTCGTGTTTGCCGTGGACTTTGCATAAGTGTAGCTCTCTGACCGCAGGCCAAGCATAGCAAGTGTGGCAACACTTCTATATAAACATGCATGTCAATAACCCAAAGTAACAGCGCTCCAGTGGCTATGGGGTTCACGTTGATGGCAGAGAACGTTGCAACAAGAGCGCAGGAGGTGATAAGGATCTTTAGACATTGACAGGCTGCCATGGTAAAATCAAATTGTGCTTGTCAAAAGATGACCAACCGCAGAACTAGAGGAAAAAATCTCAAATATCAGATGGCCATCATTGTCCTCATAAATGTCAGGAGAAGAGGAGCACGCTGTGTAATACTGACTAAAATAGGCCAAACATTAAATCACAACTGGCTTAACCAAATGGCATCGAGAATTGCGACATTACTAATAATGTGATGAGTTTTATTAATTACTCTTAAAGGGAAGCACAGCTTATTATAGCAATCAAGATGAGAAGAGAAATTATCTCAAGCTCACCCGAGTGTTCCTTCTCACAAGCTGTCATACCAATAAAGATGTAGAGAAGATTTACGAAACCATTGACAACATCCTGGCCAATAGCAAATCTCACTTTTACATTTGTATGGGCAATTTTAAAGACAAGATGGGTCCGGGTAAGCAAGTGGAATATTGCACAAAAAAGTTTGAGTGTATAGAGTGAAAACAGCCTGGCCACCTACTAACGGAGTTTCCGGAGTGTCGTGGCCTGAAGATAATGAACATACTATTCAAACAGAAGCCAAGCAGGCGCTGGACCTGGATATCTCTCAATGTCAAAGTCAATGTGAAATTTTATGCATCCTCGCAAATGCCTGCAGTGAATCAAGTTAAAGAGTAATCATGAGAGAAACATTATTGTAGTGATGTAATTATACGAAATAATTAGACATAGGTCTAGTTCTTTTCGTGAGAGGTTACGAGTGCGTTGGCAACTTCCGTTCAACAAGAGTAATTCAACCATCTCACACATCCTCACAAATATACCTCCAATGATTCAAAACCTCTCGCAGTTATACAAACTCTTGTTAAGAGGAACTGTGAAGTGAATACAAAAATTAGAAAGAGAGGTAATGATTAAGCAACAAAGAACGATCAACATTAACATATTGAAACAGAAGACACTGGCATTCAAAATTGAGCTACAAAACAAATTTGCAACCTTACAGTCTATCTCTGAGAATAATGTAGACGGTTTGGTTTACTTTGTATCAAGTAATCAAGTCGGAGTCAGGCAAGGATGAAATAATGGTGATCTCTTGCCTGAAGTCAATAGAAGACTTGAATAGCAACTGGAGTAATGAAATCCCTTCACAGACCCCTATGGAATCAACGTTCAATATCTCGCAGAGCAAAATTACGTATTTACAACGCCGCTGTCTTGTCGGTACTATTGTATGGCTCCGAAAACTGGCCACTGAAGAAAACCTCAACATCGCCTTTGAACAGCTTTGATAGTAGAGCACTTAGAAGAATTGAAGGAATCAGATGGTGGCAGCACGTCACGAATAACGAGCTACGTGAGCGGACGCAACAACCTCCAGTCGCATTTGCCTTTTCAAGAACTAAACTTGCTTCACCCTGGAAGAATACAGTATTCTTTCTACTGCAGAATAAGGAAGACATTGCAGATATTGAGAATTCACGAGCAATCATGTTTCTTCACATCATTTACAGATTATTACTGTCTAACAATTTATTAAGACGAATGAGAAATACACATTTTTTTTCATCAGCCAAGGGATCGAGTAGGTTTTTTATCTGGGTTTTCCACAATCAACAATATACATGTCATCAATTAAGTCTTAGAAAAAAGCCTAATGGGTACATTTATAGTGATAAAAGTTGACAAAAGGTAACAGTAGTTCAACCAAATACACTTCAGAACCGGCAAATTTATGGGCAGATTAAACTTGGTTCTTTGGGACCGCAAACGCTTTGCTCTTTTAGAATTTCAAAGTTTCCCTGTTTTCTATGTGGAAGAAGTACTTTCCATATTGGTTTATTTACGGACGAGATTAGGAAATGGATAGTCTGGGTCATTGCACCTGAAAATCAAATTGTTCACAATAATTCAAAATAATTCAAAATACCTAGTTTATTTCTTGAGCTAAAGTTACTTGCTAAACATGTAGCTCGTATTTTTTCACCAACACAATGCTTATAGAACAAAATGTGAAGTCATATGAGACCAAAAGCAGCACCATTTTACCCTATAAACCAGGGACGTGCCGTCACTACATGTAATACGCATGTAGCAGACAAAAAAGGGCGTGGTCACAACAATATGAAATATTATTGATCAACAGAAGAAGGCAACAAAGCCTTTACGAGGTATCGTTCTGAAACTAATCTACTTGTATCTGAAACCGAGTCTTCGATCCTTTTGTATAAAGTCCTCTACAACTAAAGTGTAGAAGTTCGATTTACTTCTTAAAATGCGAAGCAGTTGCTTCTCTATCGCAATCATCGCTAAACTTGACAGACGATTGTCGGTTTGGTTGTTTCGTGTGAAGGATTTAATTCTTCGTAAGGATGAAATCGATCTTTCGACACTAGTGGTTGAGTAAGGAATGATAGCGACCAACGAAGCTAACTTCACCACCTGAGGGAAGCAGTCACAAAGTTCTAAGTCGGTCATTCTTTGAAGTAATTCTAAGGTTGATAGGCCTTGGAAGTGCTTTGACCGATACACAGCCATTAGCTCAGTAGTCAGGCGATATTTGTCAAAGATTTGAGGGTATGCCGATTCAACAGAAAGCAAACACTCATCTGGAAAGCTAGCAGTGAAGAGTTTGAATCGTTTGGGGTTAAGCAGACTAGAGAACTTAAGATTACTAAGGTTTTTAAAGCGTAGATTAATCTGAGCACGACGGTGTCAATGATCTCAAAACGCAACCTTCGATTATCACTTTGCATATCAGAGCATTCAATTCTTGTCCTCTTCAATTGGAAAGGGTTTCCGTTATCTTCTGGATTCTCAAATCCTTCAAAGTCATTAAAACGACTTCCCATCTGACTTAACTGTGACACACAACACGAATTATACGCTCTAGGATTAGCCTATTCTTGCGCACATTATCGTTGTGTTTCGAAATTTCAAGGGCCCTCTGTTCGCTCAGTTGTGTATCCACACCAACCTTACTAAATGTAAATCGATTGAGGCAGATAAATGTTGACGACTTTATTCATGCCTCTTGCTTGTTGTATGCAAATTTTTCAAATCAGAATATCCAGTGCTTGTCCAAGTACCTCCCACCCTAGCAAACAATAAGCAAGGCCAACAGTAGAATTTGTTCACCTTCGGACATCCACATGCCTACTTAAAAGATTTGTAAATAGATTCGTTAAAATGACGATGAACTTCTTTGTCTGCCTGTATACAACTTTTATTAATCGTAAGCCTCTCTAGAGGTCTACCATTTTCGATTATTTTAAACTTTGACTGAAAACCCCGCGAACGACGTCTGAGTCAACTGTTCTTGCACACAGTAGTTCATTTCCCTACGAAACTGAAGAATGAAAAAGCAGAAATCTTGTTGCATGCGTTTGCCTTTCACTCACGTCGAATTACGTAAGCACTTTTATCCAGATGTTTTGTTAAACGAACTAGTCACTGAACATCGAGGGACTGTTTCCATGACAACTGAAAGCAACTAGCCTTCGTTACACAACTTCCCACACACTTGGCTGTTGGCGTCATGAAGCACAGCTTTTTGGCTACTTTGAAGAGGTTTAGGGAACTTTTGGGAAACTGTAACGCCCCGCTAACAAAAATGGGCAACGTCATGAAAGTGGAGAAGCATGTTGACGGAGTAGATATAATAGTTTTTAATCGAGCCTGAATTTACGATGCTCTACAAAGAAACTGAAAAAGCTAGGGGCAAGGACAAATGAAAGTGACAGGTTATCTCTTGAAATTTTTAGGGCATGCAATACATGCGTTGGATTCACTGACGGTACGTCCCTGATGTACAGACACTTCTCCAGCTTTACGTTCATTAGGAAACGTACACTCCATAAGGCATGAATTTAGGATAGGATGCAAGGTTTCCGGAAATAAATTTGCATTCGCTTTTAAAATCTCTGCTTGGATGCTGCTTTTTGGTGCTGCTTTTTTGAGAACAAGGTTTGCAAGATGCACATGTTTTCTTGCTTAATGTTATCTTTTCGAAGTGAAACTCGTTTACAACTTTTATATTTTGCTTGGTTATACTATGGAGCGACGGGTGTTTGTTAATAATCAAATCAAAGCAGCTATTTGACCCACTGATCTCTAAAAAAGACTGGATCGAGCTTCCCATTGTTCCAACTACGAAAAAGTGCAGTCATGAGTACTGGCTCCCATTAGTCAAAATAGCGCGGGAAAGTCCGCCATGTTGCGTAAGATTGTTCATGAGCTTTCTTTGATGGGGACTGAAATGGCGTCCAACGACTGACCTTACTTTGAGACGAAAGATGCTCGATCCAGTGTTTTTTAGAGATCAGTGATCTGGCCCCATGATCGGAATGTAATGAAGTTTGTTTCCCTGGATCCCCAGGGAGTCCGTGGTGTTAATGAAATAGTCACTGAAAATCTCACCTATCCGAAAATCGTGCGAAACAGTATTTCCATTATCATGTAAAGTAATGCTAGATGTGATTTGTACCTCGTCCGAAAAAAGAGGTTTTACTGTTTTCCAGAATCTTCGATTATCCGGCATATTACTTATATCTAGATTTTTGTAGTAATTAAACTTTGCATTTCCTAGCATTTTAACGCAATTCTTTCTTTGCTTTCTAACATAATTTTAGGTACTTCAGTTTTGTTTCTATTGTACCTGTTTCTCAATTTGGACCTTAACATTATAGCTTTCGCAGAGATTTTATCATAATTGGGCTGTTGCTTGCCCAAACATACTTCTTCTTAAGGTTGGTATGTTTTTAAGGATTGGTTCACAAAGAGTTTTATTCTTAGACTTTCTTTCAGTTTCTTTCTGAAGTTTTCTTTATTAAATTTACTATAGCCTCTATATATGTGCATCTCTGGGGCCTTCTTTATGAAACCACCTTTGAGAGCCGTTACTATTATGCAATGAAGGTCCGACAATCCCCTTTCTATTGTAGTAGAGTTACAAAAAGATTTCACCTCAGTTGCTAGGATAAGATCAGTAGATCTCGGATTCTCAGATTTAAAACACATTGGTGATTTAAATCAATTCATCAAATTATACATATCCAGAAAATTGCTGGTGTTACAACTATGTTCTTCTGAATAGAAATCACCCATGACTATACGGTTTTCATAATCTCCGCTGAAGTTGTCAATTGCTTTTCCCATTTCTCTTAGGAAATGTTGTTCGCATTGTGATGAGGGCGATATACTCCAAAGACAAGCCACTTTTTCTTTTTGGCATTTAGTTCAATAACTCCACATTCAATATCGTTGGAGAACGAGAACGTGTGGATTTGCCTTACTGGTATCGCTTCTACGACATCGTTCAAGGCCTGCGAGAACCGCTAATGATAAACTGTTGGGAAGGGAAACAGCAATCTAGCTTTATTTCTGTAATAATTAAGACATCAATTATTTCTGATGTCAACAGATTGAGTGATTCAAATTCATTTCTAGTAATAGCGCATTTCTGCTTTTGGATTAAATTATTCCTAATATTTCAAGGGCATCTTCGTCAACTTTAATATCATCATCAGCAATTTTCTCCAGGATTACATCATCATTACTACTATATATAAGATTGCTAATATGTCAGTTCTTAATGTATTTTATGAAACCCTTTACAAAAGCTATGCCATCTTGTTTGTTCAAATGAATGTTGCTGTTATTGATATGTTTTTCTCGACCCACTTCTATATGTTCTGCCACTGCACTGCGATGCAGTGAGTCAGCCCCCTATGGTGCTTACGTTACGGCTGTAGTGAATGTATAAGTCTTACCAGAAAGAGAAACTGAAATAGTCATGATATTCCTTTAGCGGAACTGGAGAAGCAACCAAACGGTATGTAAATCTTTACATCGTTATTTCGTCTTTTAGTATTCGTATTTGTTTCATGTATCTTATTTACTACTTATTATAATCTTGTTGTTAATGTTGCATTCATGTAGAATGTTATCGCGAAGAACTGCCAAATGTAACATTGGTCATTGAAGAAGCTCCTGTGTAGATCGCGGGCAGCCACATGTTTCATAAAGTCATTATCCTTCTCTGTTCACAAAACTCTCAACTCATTGTTTACCTCCTTTGTTTTTCCATTGAGTTCAGTGCTGTCATTCCTTGGCATCAGACTTCATACGGCAAATATCCGATCCTTGTTTCGTGTATTTGTGGCCAAGCTAACAATTTGGTTGGCAATCTGTGTCGGATTCTTCTCCGAGACTATACCGTTGCAGCCAATGTGTATAATGACGATATCAGGATTCAATTCTATTTGAGGTTTGATATATTGTCTCATATCGCTTACCCTTGCCCCTGAAAATGTTTTTATATAAATATTTTTTCGTGTTTCACCGATTGTCGAAGTTTTCTCCCATCCATGTGTTTCACAATAAAATCTCTGATGATAACTACAGTTCCTTTCCTGTTCTTCTTTTCAGTACTTTTGACTGGCCTCTTTTGCTTTGTGTGTTGCATACTCGAAGTTCCTTTCTTGTCAATATTTAAATTTGCACTTTTGTATGAGTCACTCTTACGGTTGATGGAATTTGCCACTCTATCCTTATGTCCTCATATTTTCCAACATCGGTCTTGTTGTCCAATAATTTCTGTATGATGGTTTGTTTTTCGTTAAGTCGTTTTTCAAGGGAGGCAATTCTTTCCCTCAAACTACTGATAAAACGCTTTTCGTAGCCTTCCGGTTGCCCTTTTGGTTGCGATTAAAGTCCAAGTAATTCCCGATCAACATTTGACCTGAGGTCAAGTAATTCCCCTTCGACTTTTGGCCTGAGGTCAAGTATTTTCCAATCAACTTTTGACCTGAGGTTAAGTAATTCCCCTTCGACTTTTGGACAGAGGTCAAGTAATTCCACATCAACTTTTGACCTGAGGTCAAGTAATTCCCCATACTTAGAGGCCCTAAAATCTGTCTGAGTTACTCGACCTTATATAATGTCTCCGATTGTTGCTACTAATTCCTCTTTCATTGACGTAAACGTGGATTCCATATAATTCCAAATACTAGCCGGAATAGCAATAGAAAGCGAATCATCAGTGGAATTGCTACCTTTTTGCTCAATAATACCATTTCTGATCATTGCTTCGATGACAGTATTTAACTGATCCTCTGATTGATCTACCTCCACCTGACACAGTTTAAGTACTTCGGTCGTACTGGGCCTCTTCTTTTTGGTCTTGAGCAAATCATTGATGACAATCTCTTTCTGGATTCCATAGAGATGAACGATAACATAACATTTCAGGAGCAAAGTAAAACACGTCAGCACGTCCGCATATCCCATGAACTTGGAAGGTGACTGCGGAGCTTGAGACACAAGTGATGTTCCCCGTGGTAGCGACCTCGCAGCAACCAGATCTTATCGTGTGCAGCCCAGAGAAGAAGCATGTGATAATAATGGAACTCAAAGTACCATGGGAAGACAATATGGATCAAGCTGAAGAATGGAAAGAAGAGCGATATACTGACCTTATTGAAGTATGCAAAGACAAAGAATGGGAAATAGAGTATTATCATTTAGCAGTCGTTTTCCGAGGATATGTGGACAACAAGATCTCAACACAATTTGGCAATCGATTCAGACTCCAATCGACTAAACTTAAAAGACTGATCAAAGAACTCCAAGAAACAGCGGAAAAGTCATTGCTCTTTATCTGATTTTAAAAAGATGATGCTTCCTGGTTCGAAACTTGACGTCAAATAAATGGTAGTTGCAGCTGAATTTGCATTAGGTTGTTTGGTAAACCATCACATAAGCAGGCAGTAGCAAGCAACTCAACCAGCACCGGTCAACGAAGCCTCCAAAGCCATAGGGTATGGTACAATACAGTGCCATAAGGAGAAAGGAGCCGAAATCGTGTTCCATAGTTTTTTCTGATGACTTCTGACCGGACTCAATAAATGGAGCTGTTGGTTGAAGTTTTGCAACATTGTTATTTACTTTTCTTCTTGGAACATTATATTCACATTACATCATGTTCACATTATTTAAATGACAAATCATAAATTCAGATTAAAAGTCTTTATTTACATGAATGAATGTTGTACCAGGTATCTAATGAGTTGCAT
>JAAAKL020012056.1:0-13276 GCA_010016065.2 Carybdea cf. marsupialis auct. non (Linnaeus, 1758)
TCAGGTTTGTAGATGCATTACCCCCTAGAGGAAAAGTCCGATCGAGTATTTGTTTTAAATTCAATGTCAGATCCTTACTCCATATCTCGTGATCGATATTTAATCGAACATTTATTCGATTACAGGGCTATTTGTTTATTAGTTGCCTCTTGCATAATAGACGTTATTGCAAAATATAGGAAGTGTGCCCCTCTTGCAATATGCTGCCAACTGCTGGCCTGGCTTGGTGGTTATGTAATAGTACGAAGTATCGGCAATCCACTATAAATACGTCTTGTATAATCTGCTTCGGCACTTTCAATCCATGATCGTCGCTTTAACAAGCTCATCTTTCGCTTTGAAAGATATCATCATTTTATTTGTTTATAGTAGACATTTTTTTCAGCTTCATAATTATCTTACATAACTTAATTTCCTTTTACTCATAGAAAACCTCTTATGTTTTGAGTATAATGCTATCCAAGCTGCTTCTAACTTATATTTTTGAAACCCTTATATTAAATTAACTTTGACTTGATTTTATATTAAAATCATTACTACTGTTTTAACCGCTTTTTTCTTCTAAAAGATTAAAATCAAGCGTGCTGATCCTAGTTTTTTTCCACTTGCTTGCTGGGAATTGTTCCTTGTCTCTGTCATCCTTCAGCGTGAACAGTCACATGACATCAATACATTGCTAGGAGAAAATCCTCTGGTGATGGTTTCAATATCGCGAAGGGAAATGTCGCTGTCAATAAACCAAAATAAATCATAGATGGAATGAAAGTATACCAGTTATGTTTTTTAAAAGATGTTGCAATTCCAAAGTAGGAGAACATGGACATCACCAAAGGGAATGATAAGACTATCATTCGGGCATTCACCAAACAAAGGTTATGAAAGATGGAGAAGATCATGAATTGACGGTTAAGAAGGAGCCTGGAGATGTCAGACAAGAGATGCAGAGAATCAAAGAAACAGAAAAAAGTAAGAAAGTAAGCAAGTAAGGAGAGAAAAGCATGAAGAAAACCAAGGACGGGGAAAATATTGGCTCTTTAAACATGGCAATACGTGTGGAAGTGTTTTTAAAGAGAAGAACTGGCTGACAGTACCCGAGAGTTGAACAAAATAAATGAGAAGAGAGTCCTAGTGGAATGATGAGGAAGTATGATGATATCAAACATGACACCATAGATTGTATCAGTTTCTGAGGTATTAAGCCTTTCTTTCTCAGCATGGCCTTATATTAAAAAGTACATAGTCATCGACAAGTGTTGTAAAAGTTACTTAGGAGCACTTTCGCTCTTTCAAGGGGTCGTTAACATCGGGTGGCATTTTTGCCTTAACTTCAAGAGGGTCAAGGCCACCAATATTGTGTGGTTATTGATTGAAGAAACGTCTTTGGAAATGACGTTTGCAGATGATACAGTGGCATTGTGTGCAAAAGAAAAGAGGGAGCTAGGGGATTACTTAAAACTGTGTAGGAATGATTTTGAACAAAGAGGGATCGAGGTCTCAAGAACAGAGTTTGAGTACATATGATTTAATGGGTCAACGATTGGAAGCATGGAAACGAATACAGGTCACTTAGCTGAGACAGCAAAGTTTGGTGGTGTGGAAATAAGTTTAACTGGAATATCTGGAGTGTGAATGGAAAGATTGGGAAATGTGTACACGAAAAGCACGAGAAAGAGTAGAAGACAGGGTTTGCAAGATAGTTTTACAACCAACTTTGATGCCTCTGGTATTTCGGGAAATCAAGGGGAGGAGAATTCTAGAACTGCATACGTGCAGATGGACATGCGCCACACTTCGAAAAATAATATAAGGATTGAGGAAATCAAAGAAAAAATCAGAATCTTGATTATAGCATGTCCAAGTCCAACTCATGTGGTCCCGACACATCAAGAAAAGAGGGAAGGACTACAGGAATCTATAAGGAAAGGGACGACCTTGAAAGTGAAAGAGAGGAAGACGAAGAATAAAATGGATTGACTGCATCCTAGTGTTAATCGATGTAAACAATCATCATATCAACCCAGCAATGAAGGCAGGATGAGCTTAAAGAGGACAAAGAAGAGAAGGAGGAAGAAGAATTAAAGGGGAATGCACGGCATTGAAACCGAATCACTTGTTACTCCGGAAGCTTGTATGTTGTCTGCATAAAGAATATGTTACAACGTGTACCTTTTTTAATAACATGAGTAACCGAAAACGCCACACTTATATATTTCAATTTTTAACACCCTTTTGCAATTCACATTTCCCACAAATTCTTCGCAAAAGTGTTTACCTTTACTCTGCGCATTGCTGTGATAATTGTGTTGCAAAAACATTTAGCGAAATAAGTCCGTAATTTGACGAAATTGATGTAATAAAGGACTTCTATGGATTGTAGGAATGTCAAAAAAGGAGACGTTAAAAGCTTATAACTTACTGATTGCATTTGACACTTTGACATAACAGCTCTCGTATCTGCAAGTAGTACCATTTTCATACGCAGGAGGAAAGTGGCAACTTTAAAAAGTGAAAAAGAAGAAATGCAGAATAATAGAAGAGAGACAGGGAGGGTGTGGCCAAGACAAATGTGATATCATCACGCTATGTCAAGATCAACCTAAGTGAAATCTGATGATACCAAGTACAAAAGTTCGAATATTTTCGATGTTCCTTAGTAAAGCTAATATCAAAAAGGCCTTGGTAAAAGACCCTTTCAAAAAGATAGTGAAATTTCGAGTCAATTTAAATAAAATCATGAATACGAGATCAATGACTCTAGATAACTAAATGTAGTGCGTCACCAAATAAATAAACAATACTTTTACCAACGATTCAGACAGGTATGCACGCCCAGAAGACAACTTGCATGCACTGTCCTAGAGACTTCCTTGAAACCACACTAAAACAACGAAAAATGGCAATGTGAATGATATAATGGCGCACTAATAATCACAAGTTTACCTTCTTGCTTTCTGGGTAGCAAACTGCTGTATTAAGTTGAACATGTTGTAAAGATACCGCAATCACAAAATACAACAGTTAAAGTACCGCGCAGTTATGCCAAAATCAAGTATCATTGTAGTGCATAATGCGCATTTGTAGGCCTATAGGGTAACCTGTCATATGCCCTTACGACTTTTCTTTAAACGCCGCAAGCGACTTTTGTAGTAAATACTAATGAATAGTTAGTTAAATGTTTTCATTTAACCCCTCTACCGGGTCCTACTTATGCCACTGGGCATAGATATGGTCGAACTGAGTGTCATCGTGCCTTGCCTTGATTTATAGAAACAATAAGACTGATAGTCTTTTTGATCTATGGTTAGATTTACTGTGCGATTTCCTCATGCGAGTCAACATAATGGCTGTAATAACGCTGTATTTGCAGCGAGAAACGATAAACACTCATATGCTTTCACTCATTTTCTTATACATCCACCTCGTGCCTCGTGTCTTCTACAATATCCACTTCTCATTACATCTCATTAAACACAATTACACTAATTATGCATGCCGTCACTACTACAACTAGCTTACACATGTTAATGTTACACATTTGTAGTTATATAACAGCTCCTTCTCTCCTGGACAATTTATTGTCATACACTTGTAATAACTAGATTCATTTCAGTAAGGATATGGGACCATTGTACTAGTTGAAAACTGATACGTCAATCGCGTTTATTTAACTTAGTGGTGAAAGTTTGATCGATTTCACATGGACATTAAGAATTTAGATAAAGAGTCGGAATACAGTTGTCTCTTGAGCATTATTACTTGAATATAATGCAGGAGAGATCGTTTGACTTCAATTTCCATTTCGTATATACTAAGACAACGGTTAAGTTACAAAAATTCATTAGTGCAAAAGAATGCAGTGCAAGGAATAGGATGGCAAATGACAAGTGCATGCTATTATAGATTAGGCACTACACTCCGATTTGATTTTAGCATCCCTGAGGCAAAGTGTTGGAGGAAACGGGAAAAGAAATGTGCGATGTAAAGGAACCTGGGGCGATCATAGTACAATCACTTAAATTACAGGACAATTTCACTTTAGACGGCTTAACTTTTCCCACCCAACCCCCATCTTAGATATTCGTGCCAATTTGAATGTGGCAGATTACATAGATTTTTATTTAGTGAAATAACCAAGTTAGCAAAGATTCCTTATGCCCTAATCTGGACTATCGTTTTCTGCGCGAATTTTAACTTTAGACTTGACTGTAGTACTTTACCCTGTGTACTTTACTTTCAAATGTCTGCGACAAAGGCTGGAAAGTTCAGAGTTACCACCCAGTCATTGAGGTGGGAGGGTTTGTTTGTAAAATATTGTAACCTTTTTTTAGTTTAGTTTCAGGTTGACAACTGAAGAGGGCTGATAAATAGTCGACGAATTGCAAAAATCATTTGGGAAGGCATCTTTTTAAATATGGCTGAGGAGAGACAACTGTTAGAAAGAAAACTTGTGAAACCAAAATAATAAAGTATTATCTGATCTCATGAAATAGCAGTTCGTCACTTTAAGCTACCTCCAAACCTTTAGGGGCCCACACCATTTTTAATGCAATTAAGGATTAGGTGCCAAACTGTAGAATACTGCTCTACTGAAGATGAATCAGGAGTTTAGATCCAGCAACGGGGATAGAATCAATTGCACACCGATCACCTACATACAAGTTTTCGTCTTTTCACTTATATATTGAACGGGAAAAATAAGAAAACAAAGAATGTCAGAATTATCGGGGGCATGGCTCCCTGTACCCAACTGCGACGTTTTTGTGCAGACAGAGATTATGAAACACATACGTGTTTCATAATCTCTGCCATAGTCAAGATGATCAGCAATCAAAGCAAGCAATATCGGAAGGATGGACAGGCAGTTCCATAGATAGAATGAGTTTACCAGAACTACACAGCACCACATCCACTGGCCCTCACGATGTGACTGTTGGTATTGATAGCTCTGTTTCATAATCTCTGGTGCAGACCAGGACTCGCAGCTTAGTATGGATTAAATGAGAGTGAACGAGGTAGCATGAGATTTCCTGACACCACTGCTAAACACGCTTCCAGTCTGTTACCTTCACCCATGCACATTCTTTGTATCTGGTGGAAATGATATTTTTCTACGTTCGAAGGCCATATTTGCCTGCTTTAGTTCGCAAAATATAGTTAGATACTGTTCACAAATATTCGGAGTACTTAAATATAAAACGACTGAGTAACCTTACGACGGAGGTTTTGAAGCCTGCAGAGCAGATCAAATAACGGGTGATACCACATCCTAATCTAAAATTTCACCATACCTTCCTCAATCATTTGATAAAACATTTGCGTACTAAGTAGGATAGTAGCGAGAGTGATTGCTTCAGCGATCCTTTATGACTTGATAAATGTGGTATGAAGGGTTCGTTGTGATACGTTGATCTCTTGCTGCTGGTTTGGCTGCAAATGCTCCCAAGCTATTGTTGTTGTGGAGACGCTCTTAACGATATTTTTCCCAGTCAGCTAGTGCCTCCTCTTCGCACTTAGAGTTTCAGCCATATATGAGAGTTTTCCCAAGAACTCAGTGACTATGCTCCACATGGTATTTGCTATTGTAATTGCAGTGGACGCTAGTAAGGACTCACTATTTATACTCTAAATCAAGATATATATTCTGAACTGATTCAACATCGTTTTTGCTCAACGACACGAGCGAAACTTTACAAGTGATAAAACTACTTACACAGATCAGACCTCATTGCATCACAAGTTGGACATTTCTTAATACATACTGTGAGACCACATGGGCTTCTAGAAACTTCCCTAGCTGACTCATTCCTAAAATTTGCTATGCCAATCCTATCAGTATCTTTAAGGTCTAAGATTCTCTAGTCTTTGCTCTTCATCTTGTTGATGAGAGTGATTCATTTGGTCAAGTAGTTCTGCCCTACGCTTGTTCAGAGCCAAGATGTTTTAGAACAAGAGTATGGTAAAGAGTTTACTTGTATATAGGACAAAGAGTAAAAGTCCTAAGCAGGATCCTTGAGGGACACCATACGTCATGCCAAAGTCTTTTGATGTGCTGCCATTTATTGATATTTGTTGACATCTCTTACTATGGTAGGATGCGAACCAGGAGAGCGCTCGCCCTGAGACACCGAAACTAAAGTCCAGTCTTTCAAGTAGAATAGTGCGATCGACTGTGTCGAAAGCGGCGCTTAAATCAAGGAGCACAAGAAGAGTAACATGTTGATTGTTCATTTTGATTAATATGTCATTTTATACGCAAAGGAAAGCTGTCTCTGTGCAGTGGAATTGACAATAGGATAGGTTTTGGAATAAAGTTTCTATTTGGCCAGGTGGTCCTGAGTTTCCTTGGAAACCGCTCGTTTTGTCAGCTTTGAAAAATAACATAGGCTGCTTAATGGGAGGAGATTATCAAAGGGTTCGTCAGTAAAAGCTTTTTTGGATATTGGGCGTACATCAGCTGTCTCCTCGGCATCAGGAAAATGCGCAGACTGCAGCAAAAGATTTAGCGTTCTAGTCAACACAGGCAACATAACATCAATGTGTTTTAGTAAAGCAGAGGTTGGCATTGGATCTAAGGAGCTGGTCTTTTCTGATGACTTGGCAGTAGTTGTCTTCACGTCCTCTTGTCTTAACATACTGAATAAATCCAGGCAAACAGAGGTGAAGCGGTTGACTGCATGCCAGTGCCATTAACAAGTTCTGAGCCGATGCGTTCAATTTTCTGCACGAAGAAATGGCCTATATAATTAGCAAGTGCTGTGCCGTTGGGATAGTCAGGAAACTCCAGACTTATACTCTGATTGAAGAGAGTTTTTGTTGCCCTGAAAAACTTACGTTTATTGTTGTCATTTTCGTGGATGAGGTCCTTTCATGATTGTTTCGGAAATAAGTGGTGCATCCTTGTCAAGCAGTGTTTGACTATATGAATGAATGACTAAAGTAGTTAGTTTAACCCCATCGAGAGAATATTTTTAGAAAGATATGCGTTTGCAGGATCTTCTAGCAAAATACTAACATCAATTGACTTCATTTTTCTATACAATACTTGAGTTCTTTTTATTGAAGGCTTTTTCACGTTCAGTTTTACAGTGCACGGGCATGTGATCCGAAAATAGGATGTCTGTCATAGGTAAAGAGCTTATAGTATGATCAGAGACTCTTGTTATTTTTAGGTCTAGAGTGTGGCCATGAATACGACTCCGTACTCTCACGTTTTGTCTAAGACCAATGCTATGAAGTAGATCGCTAAGTTTAAGAGCATCTGGGTCATTGGTGACATCGCCATGGATGTTAAAGTCCACTGTGATTAAGGGTCAGTCCAGACAAAGAATAGAAGATCCTAGAAACCTTGCAAATTCTTCAAAGAATGTACTGGTAGTAGTAGGATGGCTCTGTAAATATAGTGGTCTGTAAAGGACAGTTAGGTGGAAACGTTGACTAACATATTTGATGGTCCATTTGGAGTACTCGAAGGATCAAAGCTCTCCAGCAGCAACTTTATGAACAGATAGGTTACTCCAAATTAACAGACCAGTACTACCCCCTCGTCGGTCAGATCGTGAATGATGGAAAAGTTTGTACCCAACGGGCGTGGACGGAGCTATTGCAGCAGACGCATTTTTTTCGTAGCCAGATCTCCGTATACGCAAGGATATCTGGTTCATAATCATGAACAAAAACTAGAAAATCGGTCGCTTTGTTATTGTGCATTCAGGTGATGAAAATCCCTTTTCGCAGGAGTAGTCTTTTGTATGAACTTCATCTCGGCAGATTATTCTTAAGTTATTTACAAGACGATGGAAAGAATTGTTTCTGCAAAATTTGGAACGGTCTCCATAGGTAGGCCCTTCTTCTTGCTTGAATTTGAGGTGCAAGAAATGATGGTGCTTCGGTTCTTGGTTTCCAGATATGTTCTTCAAATAGGATGCTTCTGACCTGACGACAGATGCCCTATTCGCCATGGTAGGATTTGAGTTATTACGCGTTGTATTGATGTAATCCTTTCGTGGAGCAATCGTTTATGAACGGGTGAATTCTCCATCTTGGGTGAAATAATGCTAAATTCCTTTAATAAAATGACAATGCGGCAATTGAAACCTTATACATTAGTAAAATTCTTCTATATAATGCGGTTTAAATTCAGTAAATTTGGTAAAATCTGAAAACACTACTTAGGTTCCATAAATATGTCCACACTTAACGAACCATGCAAAAAGAACAGTCCTCCAGTTTTTTTGCCATGAAATCCGTTGGAACCCTATGCTATTTGCTTGGTATTGGTCCATTCTTTAATGTTCTTCAGCCAAGTGGTCCTTGATCTCCCTCTGGTTCTTCTTCCTTCTATCTGTCCTTCTAATACCAGCTTATGGATGTTATTTTGTCTTATCAGGTGGCCAAAATATTTTGGTTTTCTCTTCTTAAATGCTGGTACCACTTGTACATTCATTTGAAGCTTTTCCAGAACCTTTTTATTGCTAATTTTTCTCGTCCATGATATTTTCATTATTTTCTTGTCGACCCACGTCTCAAATTGCACCTCCACACTCTCTATGGAAAGTTCAATGGGTGGATTTCTTTCTTTTGCCAATGAGCATGCTTTTTTCGTTTATTTTGCATTCGCTTTCATTCCATAATCCCTACCACTTCTACTCACATTACTGATGATCTCTTGCAGATCGTCTTTGCTTTCTACAAGGAGGACAGTGTAACCTGCATACTTCAAGTTATTATTTATCTTCCCACTAATTTAAACTCCCTTTGTTGTGTTTATGTTGTGGAAAATATTTTCTGAGCATAAATTGAATAAGTTTGGTGATAAAATACATCTTTGGCGAACACCCCTCCTCTGTTTTTATGTATGACTTCTGATCCCAGTTTCGATTGTTAAGCTGAACTCTGCTAAGACGCAGAAGATGCGGTCCTGAGGTTGAAAACGGTAATCCTCTCTATGTAATTCAGGAACAGGAATATATAAATTTACGTAAATTTCGTATCACATAGGAAGTTAGTAGAACCACGCAATCTGCTATTAATCATGTTTGTTTTTATTCAGTGTTGTTTTATTCATTCCGTCACGTTTCATCTCAGCTAATACAAGTTTTGATCAAATTTTTAGAAATTTATGGGAGGTTCAGTTGAATGTCTTTGACACTGGTTTTTTATTTGTCTCAAGAATACGAAGACTCAAGAGGTATGTCTTTGTTATCCGGTTTATATTTTCTATTTGTGAGATACACTGATAGGCAATTTATTCATTTCTTTTCCTTAAGTATTATTTATGTGATTTGCATTAGTTATAGCTGGTAGTTGATTCTTGTTTGTATACTTTTTATTACTTTAGAATCAAATCAAGTGGGAAACATGAATATTTGTCAAAGGTCAAGTTAAGTTTTTCCTCAGGACGAAATTCATATGTTGATTTCATGTAATATGGCCAGAGTCAAGTTTTGAGTTTCGTTATGTTCAATTCAGTTGTCATCGCATCTATTTCTCTTGAGTTCTGATGTTGCGTGCATACTAGGTCCCACGCTAGGTTCAATGTAACATGGTTCTCACATAGATTTTTACTAAAATTTAAGTCTGTTTCATCGATATGAATTGAGTTTAAGCACTGAATCATTTCATAATTTACACAACTACACGATTTTTGCATAGCCTATGAAATACATACAAGTGTCTTTGTTATTCTCGAAGTATCGTTCAATGAAACTCTCATATTTAATATCCCTTCCTTTGTGCCTTCACAATTCACAAATCCACTCTGCGTTACACTTATTCTTTCTCAATTTTCTTCCTACTGCTCGGTTATTATTTTTTAAAATTTGTTTTAACATATGACCTTTGGTATTTAGTGTTCTATAGTCAAAGCGATTGATGGCATTTGCTTTCTTTGGTAATCTTACAAATATTGACTCATTCAAATCACGTTAAACTCCCTCAAGCCTCACGTGGCACCACCGCTTTTGGTTTAGCTATAGTCAGTACATTTAAGCCATGCTTTTTGGTAAGAATTTTAGACACTTGTTGTCATTAAATGACACTTTGCATTACAGATATTGAGGGGCACTGACGAGCAGATATTTTGTGCAAGAGTAACACAATTTCTTCGCAGATTTATCACTTTATTCAAACCTAATAGTGACAGTGGACTGTCAGGAAAGAATCTTTCTATAACAAGGATCGGCTAAACTAAAATCATAAAAAATTTAACACCAATGCTGCATCGTTGGATTATACGGAGAACAAGGCGCCTGGGCTTTGCGGTAGTGCTATAAACATTACTGTCGACATTCGATTAGATAATCAAATAGATAAGATTAAAAACATTGATTATCACGGATGATCATACAGTATATTTGATTTTCGTATGTAGACATTATTTCTTTTCTTCTGGGTGTGTTATACCAACTGGCATAACGGATTTCGAGGTTGCATGAATATCAGGATTCGGTTTGTTTTTCGGTAGCGGTCTGCATAAATTATGCATATCGGATTTTACACTTAATCTCTAATTTCTGAGCATGCGTCACTTGGCTTGTCGTCAAGTTAAAGGTGCAATGAAAATTTCTTACAGAAACCGGGTCGTGGAAACGTGGATCACATCTGGGTGAAAAGGAGTGCCCCTTTGCAAGGAGATCGATAGCAGTTCGGGAGGAGATCCTAGGTAAGCTGTGTCATTGTTTTGACATTTGTAAAGCTTTTAGAGCATTAGCTTCAGAAGACAAACAGAAGTGCCATTTCAAAGCTCAAAAATCTGTGCATGAAGTATGTATAAATGAGTGGACGATTCTTTTTTACTTTATTTGTGGAGTGATTTTTATAGGAGAGTACTTGTTGAGCTATTACAGTGACTTTGTGAAGCAGGCTCATCAAAGGGAACGAAAGCGGCTTTACTTTGTTTCCAATTGACCTGCTGAACTACGTAGAACACAACAATGGATATGTTTTGTTAAAATGGTGATTTTCTGCCGTGCATACTCACGTAATTCTATCTTTGATCGATTAAGCTCAAAGTAATATTTTGGAATATTTTTCACCGACATTCGTAAGAGAGACGCAGAAGTGAATGGATATTAAATCTGTCATCTGTAGGAAAATAATACGATATTTAGTAACCAGATGATGATTATGGTTTGTTAGCTGTAGAAATATCTTCCATCTTTTCTATGCTATTGTATTTCCATGTCACTGTAGCTCCACTTACAATTGGCGTTAGCCAAGAATTCGGTCTAGGCGTATGGTAGTTCTCAAGGGGCTATACAGGGCCTGAAAAACCTCGCTAACCTGGGAAAGATGGTCAGTGAAAACTGGCCTAAAAAGGAGGTATATTCCGTCTGTAGCCAATTGAAATCCCAGAATGTTACTGTTCGTGATGATATTATTTTTATTAAACCTGCTTTAAACTGGTAAACATAGGCCAACTGTTAAGGCTAGGTGTTTCTATCTCGATCCACGTTGCATATGAGTAACATGGCGAAATTTTGGATATACAATAACAAAGGATTCCTTTTTATTCCTTGATTATTTCGACACGTTTCAACACAATTCAATACATCATTTCAACACGCACACTCGGTTTCTGATTTGTCAAGTATCATGTTGTTGTGTCACCTATATGATGTTGGCACTTTGATATTGACAAGACACCAACTGTTTAGCGGTTTCATTAAGCGGTTTCATAGTCAAGATGCGCGGCATGTTTCACCAAAGGCAAAAATATCTATTCATATCTTTAGATCAGAAGATATTCTTGGAGCCTAACAGCATGATGATTCCTCATTTTGTATTGTGAGGCTAGCTGCAAACTGGAAATAGCGTCATTTGGCCGGAAGCATCAAAGTGCTTGCAGGGCGATGTTTCTATTCTTTAAAAATCTGAGGCCTCGTCCATGCGGTGATTTTTGCATGTGCGATATAAGGAATAAGGAGTTTCAGCAAGCAGTATGATAACGGAAACGAAGACGCTAAGTGCTAACGTTACGGTTTCCGTTATTGTTCTCAGATTTTCTCATTCAGCACGAGACCTGGAGTACGTTACCCTCTTCAGGTTTGAGGGCGAAAAGAAAAGATGTGTGATTTTGGTACGCACTGTTTTTGAACTCGATTCTGAAACTCGATATCCCTAAACAACTGAAACTCTGGTATCATTCGCCACTGCGATCACTTGACTGATGTTGGGAAGTTTCTGTAAGACCCTGGCGACAACATGCTTTGCAGGGACGGGGGAACAGGGGGCAGCAGGGGCCATGCTCCCCCAAAAGATTTGCCAAATCTCTTTTTTTTCCGTGACCACTTTTTTGCTTTATCAAAATTGAAATTGATTGTGACAGACATTGTGTCACATTCGCAGCAAAATGTGCATATTGAGACACACAACAAATTTTGCTTCTACATAGGCCTACTGTGGAAAGCGAAAAGTAAAATTGAACCCAGCCTACTTGCCTCCCTCCAGTATGCTTTACCTTTCCCCGCCCCTACTTTGTTGAACGCACAAACTTTTGACTGAGAGGGATCAGAGGGGAAGTTAGCTCAAAATCAAAGCTTGAGAGTTCCCAACAGGTATCGATACAGTGGCGAAAAGTCAGAGGGCAGGCTGGTCAGGCTGAGCCTGCCCGAAGATCAGGGTTGCCAGACGTCCGCTATTTCAACCTTTTGTTCCCTGTACTTTATCTTATCCTAGCGGACAATGGAATGTCCGCTATTCTCACAACTCAAAGTTTGAATACGTCACTAAAGCCAGAAAAAGGTTTAAGCAGAATCTTATTCTTGGAAGTGCTAACTGTCTATTGAAAGTAAATTGCAATTACTCAAGGTCGCCCAGGTTTCCGATATGATATAATTATTATTTGATTATCACCATGTGATACTCACGGTCCAAGAAACATCCCCTGCACGTATCTTAAAAGTGCCACCATGAAGTCAGCAATTTCAGCCGGAAGTTCAACAAAAGAAATAGTGAATGACAATTTAACATCCTAATGTGAGGGCACCTTTCGTATTTCTCTGCCTTTGTTTGCCCTTATTGCAAGAAATTCTTGTTGCCAGAAGAATCTTTTTACTTGTCTTGAATAATTGGCTATACTTTACTTTTATGAAACTTAGAAGAGGTCATTTATTTCTATTGATCTCTTACTAAGGCACTCGAGGTAGTAACTCATTTAGTTGGAACAAACTTAAGCGCTGAAAGTTTAACATCAAGAGCTGAAGTTTAACATCAAGTGACATCAAAGGTTAGTCAATTCTTATCTTTGAATATATTTAGGTCAACAATAATGTTGTGC
>JAAAKL020012057.1:0-13276 GCA_010016065.2 Carybdea cf. marsupialis auct. non (Linnaeus, 1758)
CAAAAATATCAAAAATATCAAAAATATCAAAAATATCAAAAATATCAAAAATATCAAAAATATCAAAAATATCAAAAATATCAAAACTTCAAACACGATTTATTTTGATATTACATTTTCCTGAAGTCTCCCATATGGTTGTGGCAACATAAACAGAACACCTTAATAAACGTAAGGTGTAATCACATTAAAAAGTCTCACAGTGATCTTGCTATTAGCATAGAATGGAGATTCTTCTCTCACGGCATGAATATCAATTGCATTGACTCTTCATACCCCAGAAAGAGCTGGAAGAAGACACTTACAGTGGATGACAAGTATCTTCATTAATATAAAATACAAACATTGATAATAAAGTATTGCAGTGTGAAATAGCTGCGCTTCAAGAAACTGGCAACTTGACTATGGGAGAAGCATCTCTCGAAGCGTAGCTTTCAATTGTTTACGACTCATGTGATGATAAATCCTCCCTTCCATGGAACTTACTCAGTTGACAAAAGTCAGAATTTGTACGATTCTTTTCATTAATATCCTATCTTTCCAAAAAGATGGTCATTCTACACATACACAGCACCACATAAGAGAGGATAACCGCAATAACTGCCAAGGGGCAATAAAAATTATGAAGATTGATCTTCCCTTCTCTGTTGTAATGATATGCACGAGATGGGCCAATTATTAAACCCGTGAAAGTAGAACTATCTGCTCCTTTATAGTACCAGAGTTTTTCTCATAAATGGATCAACTTAGTTTTCCAATGGAATAGCTTTGATTGCACTTTGTAAGGATATCAGAGGGGGAGGCTTGTTTCTTTAACAAGTAATTTACTTTGTGGTGTTATGAAGAACAAAGTTGCAACGTTACGTTCTGTCCAAATAAACTCTGAGAGTCCTGACGTCAGATCGGCCCAAATTGCTATTTATGTACCATCTTGGTTTAATGTGTTTTGGTTCTCAAGGAAATGAAATTTTCAATATATTTTTAGTGTTGCTTATTGATATGCTGCCGTTTTAAGAATGCACCTTGTATTTTTAAAGAATTTGTGTTGGGTCGATAATCGGTAGCTTGACAGTAACAAGACGTAATTTTTTTCGTAGTAGCTAGCGTTAAAAAAAAAATCAAGCCTCTGCTTAATGCCATTTTAATACATTATACGATTTTTCTTGTAATTCTTGTAATAAATGCATATTTTCAATTAAAAGAAGTAAAAAAAGGATGCAAAATGCAATATATTGATCGGCTTCCATATGTGGGATGCCGTTTGGTTCTAAGTTAACCTTAATTGTTTCGAAATAATATTAGTTAAAAGACTAATCTAACCTGAAGTGCCTATTCAAGAGACCCCCCTCCCCTGTTATTTGACACGACTTTGGATATCATGACTTCAAGCAGAGGTTTTTACTTAAAGATTTCATGGTACCTTCTACTGCACCAGTTATTGAATTTTTAAGTGTGTGGCGAATGACGAAACTGAATCTTGTAAACAAATCCTTAACATTATTAATGTCTGGGCCATATAACAGCTCTATGTCATCAAAGAGCAGTACAGAAAAGGCAGTATAGCAAGTAATCAAAGAGAACATGCTATCCATGCGACACAAATCTGGTGCTCGGGAAGGACGTGCTCATGAACGAAGGGAGCAGAAAGGTAAAGAAACAAGGTAAAAGGCAGTCACATTATCTGAATTTTGTGTTAAAAAGTGAGCTCCACACCCACATAAAGAACATTCTAGCCCTCGATGTACAGATTCAGCTTCAGCAAACGTGGATAATAAATGGTCGGAGGATTTGCAGAAGCATCCCTAACTCAAGTGAAAGTCACTTTATATGATATTTCTAAGACTTGTTATTTTGGTCTTGATGTATGAACGTATCCAGCAGTTCCTACAACACAAGGGATTAAAAAAACACCACCATATCCCTAGCAGTTTCCTGTGAGATTCCTGCAGATATTTGGTAACATTCATGCTGAATGTTACAAAATAGGATAATGAAGTGGGATCCTGAAAGTGGCGGCTTTACGATCCTGCAAAAGCACCTTGTCTTGTTTACCCTGTAGACGTTTCTCAAGTGAGGTACATAAATCATCATACATATTGATCTTGCCATAACTAAAAGGCATATAGCACTGATCAGAATGGAGAAAGCTTCTCATAGGACTTTCGAACATCAGCACTGTACGGTGGTCAAGAAATGCTACCATTGGGAAAAATTATCTTTTGGTAATATGCTTCCTGATGCACGAATACTCTCGAAGACTCAATGATGGAGGAGATTCTTTCAATAGACATTGATGTTGTTGTCTTTTGTGAAAGAGGACTGCCTTTTTGTAGGTCTTCAGCAAAAGATATTGACATCCACACCGACATTTTTTAATGCCCATCGAGTTCATTTCTCATTATATGAAAATATATCACACAAAGAGTGTGGCATTGTACTTTTTACATTAGTATCCTGACCCCTCTGCCCTGAGAATTTTCTTGCCCCTTCCTGCTGAATTTGTTTTAGCTATGGCTATGATTACCGGTCTGAATTATAAGCTGAAAATCAGGAAAGCTGACGATATATCATTTATTGCCGTTAATAAAGACGTTACATGCTCCATAGCCTCCTTAAAGACACACTAAAAATCATGAAACACATCAAAACTCATGAATGCATATGGTACTGGTGGAGGTCGAACTCAGCATCTCCCACACCGATAAGGCCGATTTGACCGCTGCACTAAACGGTGTAATAGCTACGTCGACAATCCCAGTACTAAACAGACATTGATCTCTAGTCCTGATATTACGTAAATAAGGACAGTGACTAGGTTTTGCACTGGAATACATCTTCTGTTTTAGAATAATTACTAAATGTTCACCTGAGTCTTCCCGATGCAACTGTTCTCCAAATTGTTTATGTTATAAAAACAAAATTAAGTCAAAACAATTAAGAGCGAGATCAAAACACAGCATACTCCAAAACGCAGGATTTTCTGGAACAAGTGGCTGACTGTTGTAGGAAAGACTAAAAGCAAAACAAGTCCAGGCTAAGTACTTGCCAAAATTGTATATCACTCTAAAGAAAGATAGATATTGAAATAATGTGACATGATCTCATCTTTAGGTCACTAATTCCTTTGAGTCTGGTGGACAGACAAGTAGGGAACAAAAGATGTTTACTGCAGTCAAACCTAAACAATAGTTGGGCGCTTATAGTGCAAAGCTACATGTTTGAGATCATATGAATAATCAGGATCTACACACCAAAACGAAAACAGACAGAAAGGTAGCTTCACAGTCAACACTGAAGGGAAAATAGAAGGTGATGAATGTTGTATAATGGGGGAAACGTGTAAAGTAACTCTTTCCTTTACAGATTTTGTTGACTTTTAGTATAAATGACAAAAACTGAATCTACTCGGAAGAATCAGAAAATGGAGAGGAAGAAAAAACCCAATAAAAATGTTTAAACAAAATCAGAAACGAAATAAAGGCGTAGGTGAGCGTGTAACCAGATTTTCAGTCTCCTAGTGTACTTTAGTTCTTTCCCTAGGAATACCCTACTCCGAATCGTTTTCTTTTAACTTTATCGGATCGTTTCCCCTTTTATCCTTGATAAACTTTGGCTAGCAATTTATTGAACATTTGTTCCATATAGAATATGTATATAAGAAAGGCTTAATTATCTAGAAAAAAAACCCAACACTAAGTTCCTCTATCAGTATAGACTTGCTCCATCCAATGGCCAGAATGATAAACTTTGTCGCTGCTTTGACAACTTCACGTAAATCACCTGGGGAAAATGCTGGAAATTTCTCAAACTTAAAAGCTTTGAGCTTGGCGTTATACTGCATCAAATAATTGTATAAAAACCCATCTTCTGTTTCATTTTAAGTAGCAATACTTAAGCATTTATACAACAGTAGACAATCGTTACCGAGGTGACACTTGTATGAGTGTGGAATTTCATCCCTTAAATAGGAAGATCAAAACGAGTCGAATATCAACTGTATTGATCAGACTATATTCACCGGAAGATTTATTTTCATTGTCATAAAATATTCGGGTTTTCAGTGAATAATGACTTTATCCACATCCTTTGTTATCACAAGGACAAAAAAGTCAAAAGGAGTATATGATTCTCTAGATAGACTTTGTTAAACAAAGTTCTCAAAAGATATCGTTGATCTTGGAATAGTATATGTGCAATGATCATTTCAGTCATATTTACGAAGAAGTTTCAACAGTTGCACGGCATTAGGCTTATGGTCATACTTAACACTGGTTCTTCAACTAAGGAGGTAAGACTACAAACCCTTATCTGTGATCCATATCTGTTAAAACAATTGAGGTTTTGCTGTAATTTGTGGTAATATTCAACCGTAGGTTTACATGTGATAAATGATTCCATAGCTGTAGATGTAGATTTTAGTGTCAATGTGGAAGCGAGAGAGATGTTGAGAACAAGTGCCGTAAGTTAATAACATTACATGGTAACACAATATTAAAAAGAGGCTACGTAAGCCATAGTAATCTGCAAGTGAGTAGACTGAGCAACACACAATCATTTAGCCTTGCGAGAGATAGAAGGGGGGAGACAGCTAGTAGCTACGGAGACAGGACGCAAATTGAAATATTTTGGACTTGTCGTCAGTGCCAAGAACATTTGTACAAACGAGCTAGAATGTAGGATTGATGGAAGACCGTCAAGAGGTTTATAAAAGGAGAAGATGGGTGGATGTTATCACAGACGAGATGGACCTCACAATAGCAGAGTGCAGGAATATGGTAAGAGAAGGAAGTCGTTGAGGAGCGCTGGTGCATTGCTCCATGGTAACTGACTCTCAACGCTGAGAAGGGGAAGAAAATCACGAGTTTTATGTCTAACCGACACGCTACATGCAACATATGTCCCTTTTATGAAAAGTGTTAAAATCCGTTGAAACTTAATACTACTAGTGACATAATTTGTCGCAAAAAGGGTTCTCATCCTTTTAAGTCTATTTACAGATAAATGACAAAATACCAAATTGATCTTTAATAGAAAAAGGCCAGTAAACGGCAGCTAGACAAACCAAGTACGTGTATGGGACCTGTTTTTCCATACTATGCTAATAACTACATATAATTTGTAAACTTTTGTAAAATTTGTTGATAATAGATCCTGCAGTAATGAACATTGTTTTTGTTGACTTATGTGGATGCAAGGGAGCAAAACGTTATTTGATGATTCCTCGGAATCAAACTTAGTTATAAAACTATTGATTTCAAATTCAGTTTACTTCGCAGATTATCATTATAGTAGCATAGTCCTTTGCTAATATTTGTATTCATTGGTTCCACCATTGTAGACTCATCTGATGCAGCGCACTGTGCTAATAATGGTCTTCTATTGGCAATAACACCAAAAGCTTAATGACTTCCACTTTCTCTGTTTGACACCTCCTCTTTTATGGATTCTTTCCCTCTGTCAACTCCCCGATAAACGTATGTCTATGGCATTGACTCATCCTCCTATATGATTCCCGGATAAACTGATTTGGCTTCTTTGCCGTTCAGTGGCGGACTCAGTTGGAAGCCGAAACATAGCTTAGTTACCTATAGGTGAGAATTTACAGGAAAAAATTGCACAAAGTGTGAAAACCCCAAAGTATGAAGAAGGGGTTGAGTGGATGGTCATGATGACTATCAAAGAGAGAAGACCAAGGTGATGCGTGATGGAGACTTAAAAATAATATGTGGAATAGAAAGTTACAAAAAGGGACATATTCGGGTACGTTAGATGAAAGAGGACGTAAGTATAAACAGTGTTGCAAAGTGTATTGATAGCTTAATTAAACATATTTGAGCAATCGAATTACGTTTCTGTACCTGTTGCAACTAGTTATTTGTTCTTATAGAAACACAGAGCAATTTGCCAGTGCCAAAGGAGGCCATTTGCCCCCTCCCCCCGCCGTTGTCCTATTCGGGGAGTCACTATCTACGGCTCTTTCGGAAAGCAAGCGAGTATTTGCCGTGCTATTTCGAAGGTTACAATTTAGCAAATACAGAAATTGCTGCCAATAAGAAAAATCATCACCGTTAGTCCAAGGGTACTTTTTTGCGCCTCATGCTTACTGGATCAATTGTTCTGTGGCAGAGACAAAAACTGTAATCAGTAATGTAACGATCGTATTCCAAATGACAATGCACTACTTCTTTTTTTCTAATGTTGGGTATTCTATCCACTCTGCTGGACATCGAATCAACCTCTAATGAGTGACGTATACTGCAAGCATATGACCTGGTGTCTCCTTTGTTGTGAAAGCACTCTTGCGATCCTTTGGTAGGAGAAAGGGGTTGTCATAGAATAGAAAAATCTACGGATTGAAATATAGAACCACTACTTTCTTGTTTTGGGGACTGAGAGATGGCTGTTGGTTTGCTTGGTAACTTGCTCTATGACTGAAGCATTGGAACCGTGAAATAAACTAATGAAGCTTTTCGGCCTACTGCACCACTATGGTTTTCGAATGTCTTGCTGTCGGATATTGTATTCAAAAATTGGTAATATAAGATGGCTTCTTTCTTTGGTCACTTACCTTGTGTGAAGAGGTGTTTTAGTGGATTGATGCACTGCATGCAAAACAGGTAAACTCTGGAAAATTTAGAATCTATCGCACATCTCGACGTAGCTCAATGACTCAGCTTCTTTCTATTAACAGCATATGAAGTGGCTATTCATTTCTCATCATGGCCAGAGTAAAGCTGCCAGTGTCCACAATTATACAACGTACCGACCCTTATCCTTGAGTGGATTTCATCATTGGTATGTTGTAATTCACCAGTGGAAAAGATTAAATGGATTGGAGCTTGTTTCACCGTTTGCGTTTATGAACCGAAATGCTCCTCCTGCAGAGTAGAGGGTTCAAGAAAGAATATTAAGTGAAATAGATCGTGTTTACATATCCCTGTTACGCTAAAACAATACCATCATGTTGTTATAATGTTTGTAATGTGTTGCGATCATTCTATATTACCTCATAATTTTTTCTCACAGTCTCCTTACAGGTACATCATAGAACAGTTCACTCTTTCAAAACAATCTTCTCAAATGTTACTGAATCCTATGGCAATGAACAAAACCCTTTCATTTATTTTGATCGTAGGTATTAAACGTGAATAGACTTAGCACATGTTGCCATTCTTAATCAGAATACAATGAAGATTCCAGGAGTATTTATGTCAAATTGTCTCTTTTGCAAAAACCACGATTGGGAGTACATTGTATTTTTGCAACTCTTATTTAGATATCTTGTAGTGAGCCAAATTACTGAAGTATAAGATTAAAAGATCTAACAAAGGCAGCATCTTTGAGTTGCTTTTTCTGCAAAACGACTGTCATCTTTTGCAAACCAAGCTTGTCAAGTCTGTCACTCCAAGGGAGCTGAGTAGCTCTACTCACCTTCATAAGTCCTAGTGAGGCTGTTCTTTTATGCTATGGAAAAAGCACTAATTATCGTTAAAGAGTGAACCAAGGTTAAGAAACTTAAATTGTAGCATCATATTTACCACTGTGCATGAAAATCTTGTTTTCATGTATAACAATCGCATATTATTAAGAAAAAAACAAACCTGTATCCCCAAATAAGTAAGGAAATACTTGATAACGAGGCTGTCTGCTTGCAACATAACCTGCCTTTGTCTTTCATTCAGCATTGCTTCATCTTAGGTTGCCTATCATTTGATAGAATGAAAGATGCTCTGAAATAAACGAATAGATCGAAGAGACGAAGTGCTTTTTCTTGAGCAACAGCAATCAATAAGTTTTAACGTCATTAGGACATACTTTGTTGTATCAGTTAGCGACGAATAATTTGTTTTCAACCTCTGGCCAGCAGGGCTATCCATGACTCATTAAATAAGGACATGACTTGCTAGCCAACACGAACAGTTTTTTAAGCGCAAGTACTTCATGAGTTTTAACCTTTAACATAACCCATCTGATAACAACCAATTTTCTACAATTGCACCCATCCTTGCTAGAAAACGGAAACCGGTAACGTGTATACCTGGCTGAGAAGGCTGCTTTAAATGCTCTTCGTTACACAGGGACGGGGGAACGGGGGGCGGGGGGGGGGCATGGTCCACCCAAGGATGTGCCAAATCTCATTTTTTTCCGTGACCAGTTTTTAGCTTTATCAAAATTGAAATTGCTTTGTGTCAGACATTGTGTCACATTTATCTGTTAAAATTGTTCAATAGTTACACCTCACGAAACACCCCTTTCCATATAATGATCAAAGGCACCTTAGTGGAACGTGAAAAAGTAAATTTGAACCAAGCCTACTTGGCACCCCCAATCTGCTTTACCTTCCTCCGCCCCTGTTACATAGCGGGTAGACTGAACTCATACTTTTTACAGAGATTATACAAAATCTTTACTGTAACGACTCGAAAATTACTCGGATAACCTATTGGCCGAAGTTTATGATGTTTCATTTCGACTGTCCGGACATAAATAAATATAAACAAAATGAAATTACTGCTTTTTCATTAGCCATGACTGTATGCTACAGCTGGGATTCTGGCCTTAAGACACACGCCATCGCTGCGACTTACTTTTCCAACAAAATTAGCTTGACAATATACAGAATAAGGTTGTGAGGATATTTTCCAAAGAGGGACCCAAAGCGTCAGTTGAAAAAACATTGGTTACATAGTTAATTTTCTATTGGTGTGTTTAATAAGAGTCATCAAATATCGCCCCCTTTAAGCTCTCTTTTATAGACTATTGTGTAAATGGTCATAAGGTAATAGCTTCACCTATTTCCCTTAATATTTCCACGATCTAAGTAAAGAACCTAAATAATTTTGGAGGTACCTCACATCCTTTTCTAATACCACACTTGACTACAACCTAACCTGACAGTTATCCACCTATTTAACGGCTGCTTTTAGTTTCCAAAACGATTTTGAAAATTTTTGCCAATCGGATTCGCATTTTAGCAGCAGTCCATGTTGCACTTTGTCATAAGATTTCTCGTAATATAAAGTAGTAGTATAAAACGTAGGCATACTTTTCTAAGCACCTGGATCATAGATATAACCAAAGATAGTTTTCAAAGCACAGCCTCCCTTGTTTCTCACCTTTTTATGAATCCAAAATGTTCCTTTTGCTACTTCGAAGTCAACTTTCTTTAAGCTCCCCTCTCTGTCAACTAGCGTAACAGTTGCATCACATGAATGAACCATTAGAAAGGTTGTTTCATGATTTTTACACTAGCCAGCATGGGTTATTTTTTCCTAAGATAATAGCAACAAATCAAGGCCAGATCAAGGCCCGGGGTATCTAGTAAAGTATGTCCAACAGTTTTGATTTCTCTTGTGTACTTATTTAAAACTTCATCGTCTCCAGCCGCCTTTCCTGACTACTTCTTTAATGTTGTTTTATCCATCTATCAGCTGTCCGTTTACCATATTATTACTGAATCCATATGATGATTCCTCTACATATATGCTAAATATCTGTCAGGTTTCTACTTCATATCAATTCTGCTTTACTGTTATCTTTCGACTTCCTTTTTGGTCTTTTAATCTTTTTCCATCTCACTCTAAAACTCATGAATAGTGGGTTATGATCAGAATAGCAGTCTGTCCCAAGTTTCTGGACTACGAGTCTCTTTGGGACCATAATTTATTTGATTTCTCACTATAAGTTGATCAACCACTTCTGATTGTCCTCTCCAAGTGTAATGTCTCAAATACATCTCAAATAATTTGTTTGCTACACAGATATCATTCAACTTACAAATTTGCAGTAGTTAATTTCCTCTATTCATTTTGTATTCCCCGGCTCCAAAATTCTTTCTCCCCTGACCACTGTCATTTCTTCTATATTTTTCTGCTTAAGTAAGATATCAATGCCTTCACAAACGTCATCATGCCTTGTCGTATGCATGGAAGCCTGTATAACAATTAAATCGTAAGGTATCTCTTTCACATTTAGCATGATAATCGTGCAGGTGATAAATACATGGTATTGAAATCATCTACTTGTCGGCCCATGATATTGAGGAAGTCTGATTGCTGTTGATCTCCTGGTATTTAATGGGAGGTGAAAAGTGAAAAAGATGATAGCAAAACGCATATTTCACTTTAAGTGGAGGTGTTTATTAAAGGTGAAATGTACTAATGTTGACACAACAAGACTAAAAAAGTGGTCTGCCCTGAGGTGCAATAAACATTTGAAATTCACTTTGTTATTACAGTAAATTTGGATAGAAACTGATTAACGTTCTTTAAGCAAGAAATCATTTTGTAGAATTATGGTCTACGTCCTAGCATTTTAATGAGAGACATCAAGTAAAGGTAAAATGTACATCCTATAGAAAACGAAACAAATTGAAGCGATGATCATATTTTTGAATGATTAAACTACTTGTGATTTATTTCTAAATGAGAAATTCAATTTTTATCGATCATGTGCATTAAACAGGTTTTCCACCAATTCTCTAAAAATTACAACTTTTAATAATGTTTACCCCGAGAAACTTTAAAAATAAAGTGACGTGCAATTCTGCTAAAATGATAGCAAAAAGTTTATTTCAACCCGAATAAACACTTACTAATGCAATGAAATTTACTTTCGCTCTTTTACAATTATCACAAAAAGGTACATTTCAACTTTAATAAGATCCTAGTAACGATAACACAACAAGAATAGAAACGTGGCCTACCCTAGCTCGCAATAAGGAATTAAAATGTGCTTTCGCGTGTCTGTTTAATTTAACGTAGCAATCCCCAAACACTGATATTAACTTGGTTAATCTATATTAGCGAATAGCACTCAGTATTCGTGCTAGCAAGGGATAAGATTCTTTACGGAACCAGTCCAACACTGAAGGTGCGTGGATTCGGATGCAATCATTCAACTGTCCAATAGCTTTCTATGTTCAACTATGCGCATCGGACCATTACACGTAAAAAGTTTATTTTTAACAATGGAGAACAGACCATTTACTCAACAATAAACATGTGCGAGAATTTACAGCTAAACCATGCGAAGTATAAAATGGCGGTAAATACGAACGGAAGAGACTTCTGTAGGAGCTTTGTAAGGCCTTGATTATAATAAACATATTGTGTCAAAATGGGCTACAAATCGGACTTACAAAATGCAAAATTGGCTACGATGAAGAGTATTGGAAAGAAAGGCAAGTGTATCTTTCTCATGTTTACAGTTAAAAATCAGTAATGCTGTTGGTGGATACACAAGTTTTGTTCTTTCTTTCTGAACTGTTTTCTTTAACATTTTATTTCTTACTTTCGGAAGATTTTTTAAGCGTAATCGTTTAATTAAGATAGTTTATGTCTTCATGCAGTTAAAAAGGGGAACGTCTAATCCAGGATGGCAAATGTACAGTACCAGAGGATTCCGCTCGACGATGATGACGTCATTGTTGATGCTGACGACCAGGAAGAAGAGCCAGTTACGATCACAAGCCAACCCGAAGCACAAGAACATGAATCAAGTAAAAAGGAGCAACCGGTGAAAGCTTCTGATTTGAAAATCCAGGCAGTACCACTTTCCTACAAAATTGAAAGGCTAAGGTAAAAGTTATGTTGTTATTCTCAGCTGTATAACTACAATTTTATTCTTTGCTATAACTTACGTATAAGGTCATTCTGTGGATCCACCGGAGAGCAAATCGCTTACTCACTCACTCACACAATTCTTTGCTTACTCACTCACTTGTTTAGTCACTCACTCGCTCAATTGCTTAATCACTCACTTGTACAATTACTTAGTCACTCACTCAGTTACTGACTGCCTAACTGATTGAGTCATTCACTGACTCGCTCATAAACAGACGCACACACTCATTTTCTAACTTATTTAGTCTCTCACTCACTCAAATGCTGACTGACACATTCACTCACTCACACACTCGAACTAACTCACTCGCTCACTCATTCACTAACCCATTTCACACCCTCATTTGCTCACTCACTCACTCACCTATTTAGTCACTCACTCGCTCACTTACTGACTGACTGACTCACCCACCAACTCGCACATATTCACTCGTTTGCTCACTCACTCACTTACTTGGTCACTTACTCGCTCACTTACAGACTGACTCAGTTGAATCACTCTTCAAATGACTCACTGCCTAACTTGTTTATTTACATTCTCACTAATTGACCGATAGACTGATAGGCTGATGGACAGATGGACTGATGGACCGATTGCAACAAATGTTTCCAAAGGTCAGCAAACAGAAGTCCTTATTTCTATATTACGTATAAGAAAAACTCATTCTTCAGAAAGTATAACTATAGCAACGCACAGATGTTACAGAGGCTCCTACTTCCTGTAATCAGCTACGTTTCTTTCTAGGGCAGAAAAGGCGAAAGAAAACATAATGAAATCTTTGGATCATGAATCTATTTCTCCTGCTAAAGCAAAGATATCTTATACCTCTGTGGTAAGCCAATGTGTGCTTTGATAATTACAGTCTTTACAAGTGATATATATACATATATGCATATAGAGAGAGCGAATTACGCCCACCAGAGAGTATATTAATCTGAAACAGAATGTCTTCCTAAAGATGGTAAAGAAAGATTTTTGCTGTGGTATTTCATTGATGTTACTTATGTGATTTTAAATCATCTGAAATGAAGGCTCTTTTAAATAAGTACCTAGAGAGTCAGAAATGACAGAAAGGTTTTCTAGATCTGGTTGAGAAAGAATAAAATCATACACGACACATTTTAATTGAAAGGAGTGTTCATTAATGGTAACACGTGGGTCTTCTGCTACCAACAAAAGGGTCTAAAATGTAAGTCTCCAAACTTGTCTTTCTCAAAATTAATCTCAAAAGCTTTCATATTTTGATGTGCAAACTGCACAAGCTACAAGGAAAGGAAATGAAATAAACCCAAATAGTCAAAGCAATTGAAGTATGGAATAGAAAATAATTTAGAACTTTGGGATACTTTGTAGAAAGTTGCAAATTGCAGGAGTTTTGTAGTAGGAGCGCCATTCAAGGTCGCTTTACCATACTTATACTGTATGATGATATACTGATGTATGCCATTGAACTGTGTACCTAAGTATGTTAAACAGTGCAAGAATTTAAACGTAGTCGCAATATTTTTCACATAGAGGTATAAGCATAATTGTGGGCATTGTTGAGGTCGGCAAACGGTAAAGCCCTTAGAGACATTAGGGAGTTTTAGATGCGGGAACCAGGACGAGGACGAGGACCAGTACCCCCCACGAAGAGGTCTTGTCCTCGACT
>JAAAKL020012058.1:0-13276 GCA_010016065.2 Carybdea cf. marsupialis auct. non (Linnaeus, 1758)
ATTCTAATATCTAGAGAAGTGAGACACCACGGCATCATCGACATGTTACAGCATCTGTGAACGCGCTAGCATGGTTCAGTACACTTCCGCAAGGCGCTCTCATGATTCACGTTGTATCAACTGGACGTGATCATACAGTTATTTCCCTCATATCAATAGGTGCAGAAAACAAATCCTGGCCTGCTATTTGATCATCTTTAGATAGACAATATAATATCGCTTGAAGAATAGCCTTTATCCATGATTGTATTCAACATCATTCGGCCTTCCTGAAGAAGGTCGAGCCGTTTTACAACACAGAGGGCAAATATGGCCTATGAAAGGAGCGAGTGTAGAGATCTACTGCTCACAAGGAAACAAACGTATGTTGATCAACCATCCAAAAGGCGAGAAATATTCTCGTGTCTCACCAATAGACAAACAACGCAAAATAAAACGAAACGCATCTCCATACACAAATATCTTTTAAAAAAATTTGAACCCCAGGAGCTGTCAAGGAGGAAGTTTTGACTCGAATCAAATCTTGTTGTTACAATCCTGAACAAGTAAAAGTTAAACTTTTATTAAATTTCGGTGAAAATGGAACAAATCACGCAAGGTACTTGCTCCATGAGAGGAGTGTCCATTCCTGGTATTATTTGTTTTCTAGACCTCTCCACTTAGCAGCAGGAAGGTCTGACATGCATGAGTCCAAAATGCTCGTTTTCAAACTTAACAATACTTCGGAACGGGGTTTAGGGAAACTTACATATTTCGCAGTCAAAAATTGTAGGAATCATCAGGATACGTCGGGTGAAAATAAAAATCCACACACCTGCAATTATATACAATTTGTATGTCCTACAAGATAGGACAAACTTAAGAAAAGAATATGCTTTGACTTACACGACCACACACGAAAAAGGTGAATGAAAGGCAGCTGACAGACAGCTAAGGAACGCTATGGTGGCAAGCACTGACTCAGTACCAGTGAAGCTCATCAGACTTCCTGGTCTAGCTAGTTTAAAGGTATTAGAATTTTCCACCTTGATAATCTGGAATGATTGACATCATTAAGGGGCTTGGCCATGCCCTTCCCTCCTCAGGCTCGAACCAACATCTTTCAAGTACTGATTATCGTCTTAAGGAATATCTTTGCTTTCGGTAACCCGATGATTTTAAGTTTATTTGCATTTTAAAGGCGTTTAAGATAGATAGTTTAACAGATACTGTGAGATATCTCAATAAACTTCATCCCCTGGTCAGTAGAGGGAGAGTCCTCCCCGAAGGGAGTTTCACAAATATATGCCGCCAACAGATACAACGAATGTTTTTATCCAAAACGTCGAGAAGCTTTCTCCTTTAAGAACATCCTAGTAGTACAACACGATCCAAGTTCATATTTACATTTTGGTTTCACATCACAGTGACCATGGCAACCTTGGCCTTTTGCTAAGGCATTTGTTTCATTGTTTGTCTTTATTTATTTTCTTGTTTATTGCTTGTATCTGAGGCATGGAAAGTGGTAAACAACGTATCTGGTAGGAAGAAAGCCAAAGGGGACAATCTGTAAGGACAAGTCCAAACGGAAGATGGGGTACATAGTTTAACAACTTCAACAAGATAATAGGTCAGCTACCAGAAGTTAAGTATCCTGATGAAGAAATTGCAGTAATCTATAAGACACTAGACATAGATCATGGTTCGTTCAGAAAGGAAGACTTCAAGAAAGTAAAGACATGGTCTTAACTGAAGTCATTTCAGTTTGTCGTTGGCTTTGATACATCGTCTTTGAAGAAAGACACCATCATAGGACATGTCAAGGGTTCAGCATCCTATAGTACTTCCCGTAAAAATAAGACCATCTACAAGTGCAGATACGTGATACACGACACATATTTTGAGCAAGTGTTTGTTTGATAAAAAGATTACAAATCCTTTTCATAGTTCTAGGAGTCACCTCCTTTCCTTACGAGCCATATAACTGAGGCTTTAAGGACATAAATATGCAGACAGTTTGTTAACATTGCCCAAGGTATAAGATAAAATTCTGTAATTAACTGAAACTAGTGAGATTGTTCAACCTTATGTACAAGTGATAATATTCACTAAATGACAGGCGAGATACAGTGCTTTCGGTTTAACATCATAGAAGATTTACAAAGCGCAAGGCAGTGCTTCCTATCTACTGTTACTATATTTTTTCGGTTGGGTTGGGCTCTACTTAATATTGGAGGGTAGGCACGAAAACCAGCCTTATTCCGCTCCCACTTGCCCTTCAAGCTACCCCTCTTGTACAACTATTCATAAATCGCACATATTATATTTTAGCCATTTACAAAAGAAAGTGAAGACATTTGCGAACATTCCTGGGGGAGAGCAACAGAGAATAAACTTATCGTTTTGAGTAGCAATGCCCGTCCTTGTCTGCCGCCACTTGGCTTCGTAGTTAAGTCAACGATGTTGATATTTGGTCAAAATGATTATAGCAAGGGGAGTTTAGGGTGAACATGTAACAGGGACTTTGAACTGTGAGATTTTCTTGAGTCGTACAAGAGGCATCGCTTGCTCTATGCAAGGGCGTACGTGAAGGTCATTTCTGTAATGGTTATGATGGGGTAAGATGCTACAATGTATCTCCGCTAGAAGCATTTTACGTTCAAACTTTAGTGAGATGTGATGTGACACAGTATCACATACAAACTGATGCCACTGGCTTATGAAGCTACTCACAATAGCGGGGGTTTATTTCGTGGAATCATTTGCGAAGATTACATTAAAAAGCTACTCTAGGCAGTGGTTGACCTATCATGTTAAACTATTATCAAAATGATCGTCTTCGTTAAGATATACCTGGCGTAGCAAGACATGGTCAAAAATTTAGCAGTTACGTGATCTTCTTTAAGCAGAAGAGTGATTCCTAAACAACAATTGTTGCATCGATAGTATCAGATTTCTACAGATTACGTATGATGTTACTAAAACATACAATCGGATAAAAACATTTCTTGTATTATGAAACCATTCTACAGTTAATTTTAGCTGGTTAATGCACTTTAATTCATCCATTTTCCAGTTATTTGGAATCCTGTATATATTGTAATGCATATATCATGTTGGCTTCAAGCTTTATCCGCGAAATGGAGATCATCTTGAAGAGCACATCAGACAATGGATGATGACGTTAGCTTTCTGCGTTAGTACCTGTGTTCTCACAATGATTGTCATAAATTATCATAGTGATGTTTTAGAGCCTTATTCGGCTGATCTTCGTAGCATTGCTAACTTCGCTCGTGGTATGTTACTTCTTTTGTCGTCCGAAACTGGTTGAATCTTCTTTCGTTTATCCCATGTGCTCCCACGTTCCCCACAAGATCCACCATTACAACTGTGTGAAATGGATTTGGCCATGGCGCTTAAATCAGGTGTCGAATCACAGCAGGTTTTACTACACTCAGGGGCGCATGAGTCTGAACAGCTGGAAGGGCAGGTTATAAGGGGTGGTGGTGGGCTGGCTGGTAGTTGAGGTAGTCTTTCGGCAGGAGAAGAGGATTGACCAGAACTTCCTTGTGGATTGCAACAGCTGTCCGAGCACGAGGGGGCGCACTCATTGGGGCATTGATAAGGACAGCCAGATAAAGGTTGGGGCACCTGCATTGCTGACATGGGAGGTCTTGAAGCTTGGAATGGCATCTGCATTGGGAAAGAAGGTGGCATTTGCGGCATCATTGAAGGCTCTGGCGGAGGTGGTAACTGCATTACATTTCCACCCATCATTAATGTTGGTTGTCCCATTCCAGTGTTGATACCAGCAGTACCTATACAGCACTCTTTGGCACATTGCGGGGCGCAAGAGTTTGCACAGCCTTGGAAGGCTGGGCAGCCCATTGGTTGACCAAGAGTCTGTACGGGCATGGGCATTGGCGGTGGCATCGCCATGGGAGGAGGCATGGGTGGTAGTGGTGGTAGGCTTGAACCTGGAAAGCAGCACTTTGGAGTGCATTGAGGGGCACATTGCTGGGGGCAGCCGAGAGGGCATGTTCTTGGTGGTGGACCGCCCATAGGGATCTGCTGCTGTATTTGTTGTAGAAGGGATGACATGGCAGGAGAAACTTGGCCACCACCTTGGCAGCATGCACTGCTGCATTGAGGAGCACATGTACTTGAACATCCATTACCACAGCCCGGTGGTCCTTGAGATGCAGCCATCTGCGGGGCAGGCTGTGGAAGTTGAGGTAGCATTGTAGGCATTTGAAAAGGCATTGACATGCCTTGACTATTTGCTGAAGAAGCACTACAGCAACTGCTTGTGCACTGAGGCGCGCAGCTACTAGTACACATCGTTCCGCAGTCCCGACGGGGAAGTGGTGGAGGAGGAATAAAAGGAGTTCCTGGGGGAGGCTGAGCGTTTCCTCCTGCACCACAACAAGCAGCACTACACTGAGGTGCACATGTACTTGAGCATCCTGATTGACAAGCCCCCTGTTGCTGCTGTAATAATGGTTGCTGTTGTTGTTGCTGTTGCTGCAGTAATGGTTGCTGTTGTTGCTGTTGCTGTAGCAACTGTTGCTGCTGCTGTTGTGGTAATTGAGATAGTGGTATTGCTTGCAAACCAGCAGCTATAACTTGGAGGCCGGTTCCTCCGATGCCACCACAGCAACTTTGACTGCACTGAGGGGCACAAGAAGCTGGACAGCCACCCATGCAGGACTGACCTCCTGTTGGAGCTTGCATGAGCTGTTGTTGCTGTAGTGGTTGTTGCTGCTGCTGTTGTTGCTGCCCTTGTTGACTGCAGCACTGACTACTACATTGAGGCGCACAGCTACTTGAACAACCATCACCACACCCTTGGCCAGTCGCTCCTCCGATTGGTGGGCTTCCTATACCTGGATTGCAGATTTCTGCTTTGCCAATACAGCCAGGGCCCTTGTTGCCTATCAGTTGTTGTTCTTGTATTCGCTGTTGTTTGGCTTGAGTGTTTGCAAACTGGGCAAGATTTACTGTCAAGGGGAGATAAGAAAGGAACGATGATCGTAAAACTGCGTACCAGTTTATGGACTGAACTGTCCGATACGTTAATACTTATTAACTAGCATTAAATTACAAAGAACCAACAGATTTTTGTTTAATGCCCCTTTGCGCCCGCTTTTAACGAGCCCATTTTATAAACTCCCAAACCCACAAAGGCAATCATATTTATTTGGAAAGTAAAATACTCCTAAAGGTTTGCTTATGTATTCTCGCTTATAATGTTTAAAATATAATCAGGGCGGGAAAAATAATTGACATTTATTATTGACATTTATTAACATATAATTGACATTTATTAACATCCTACTCCTCCCGTTATTGTTAATTTTCGTATTTTACTATTAAGCAATTGGTAGTTCACAATTGCAACTATGACATCATCGGAAAGTTTCCAGCTGTTAAATCATGGAATTGTAGGATATCCAATAGACGTCAACTGCGTTGGAAGTTCTTGCTCAAGGCCCCGCCCTTTTGGAAACGTGCAAATGTCTTCCAATCACCCTACTGGTCAGATCACTTTATACCTTATTTCAAAATAAATATGGCGTCATTTTTGCAGTCAATGAGGCGACGAGAGCCTCTCAATGACGCTTTGTCATGTGATCATTGATTTTCATTTTGACTGGTTCACTGCATGCTACAGCACTTAAATGATACATGGAGAAAATTTTTCTAATTAAGAGTTTTCAGGGCCTTTGCCTTCGTGTCTTACCACAATCGCACAACGGAGTCTTCTTCACTGTTATCCTTGCTCTTACCATCCTTATTTCTTAGTAACGAAGAGACAGCATGTATGTATCTATCTATCTGCGTATGTATGTCTGTTTGTATGTTTGTTTATATGTTTGTTTGTATGTATGTACGTATGTATGTACGTATGTATGCAAACTTTCCCTTCTGAAAGCCGGCAAAAGGACACTTTAAATACCAGATCCTAACTTTAGTCCAAATGCTGTCACGTAAATCAATCTTTTCTTTCGTAATTTTGTTGGTGTAACATAAATATCTGTAATGTATAGCAACTTGTTAGTATTTGCCCGAAGATCGTAGGAACATGAGAGTTGGAGTAGCAAATCCCAATCTCTATTCATTTAGGCCTTCTCTTCAATATTTCTCTGCATTGATGCATTGAGCACTCTTGCTGACGGATAATCAACTAGATTAATGCTATGTATGTATATATGTGTGTATGTATGCATTTATGCATGTATTCTTTAAACTGCCTTCTAGCAGCGTTGCTGGATACATAGCAATAATTCTTTTTCAGCGCTCTGTTCTGCACTGATGAGCCCACAAAGTGCGAAACAGGTCTGTCTGCATATTGAATATGTATGTCTGTCTCTATGTATGTATGTATGTATGTATGTATGTATGTAAAATGTCTGTCTGCATGTATACTTGTATGTATGTTTGTATGTATGTTTCTTTGTAAGTATGTAAGCATGCTTACATGTATGTATACATCTATGCATGTAAGAAAAATAGAAACAAAAAAAACTTGATGGCTTTCTTACTAGTAATTCGTACCTGTTGCGATCCTTAAAGTTTCTAATATTCTATTCAGAAGTTTTGCCTTGTGGCCTTTTGCAAAGGAGAGTTTTCTATAGGTACCAAGGCCGCAATAGAACTTCATTCCTTGACAGTAAGTAACACGTTTAACAATCAACCATTTAATCTCCAAGTCCTTTCAACGATCTTTTACATCCTTAAAAACTTTGTTATCGCGTTTTTAAATGTAATATGAGTAAAGGTTGGGTTGGGTTAACACTGAATTGGTGAGTTTGTGACTAACTGTTCATTTTATTCCGAGGTTGGAAATCCTGCATGGCACACCGAGGCTACTTGCGCATGTAACTTGTTATCGCTTAACCTGGTGTTTCAATAGTTTCAAATAACCAGGCAGCAAGATCAAGTTACGTAAGTAAGGAAGCATTTAAAGACCTACCTGCATCTGCCACAGCAGGATTGCGGAATCTCGCAGGAATGCAGCAAACAAATTTACAAGATGGTAGACAAAGTCTTTCGCAGCTTGGATCGCAAGCAAGGCCATCCTTAGCTTTGGCTTTTCTAGTCTTCTTCTTCTTTTTTATCGGACGAGGAGGTGGCTTTGAAACATTAGGTCGTTTAGGAGCATTTTGTGGACTAAACTGTTCAGTTACTGGCCCATTTTGTGGTCCAAGTTGATTGGGCCCACCCAACAACAGGCCTCCGTTTGCTCCTCCTAAATTGTTGGCAGCATTTGGAAATCCCATCGGAGGACTTCCCATCGGCGGATTCCCCATTATTTGCTGCCCTTGCAATTCTTGGGGTCCTAACTGATTCGGGAATCCCATTGGGTTGTTCATACCGGCAGGTCCTTGAGGTCCAAATTGTCCCATTTGCAATTGATCAGGTGGCCCAAGAGGAGTATTGAGATTAGGCTGGCCCATACCACCTTGGCCACCCATAGGAAAACCAAGTTGATTAGGAGGAGCTTGTGGGCCCTGTACAGGGTTATTTATATCAAAAGGGTTCGAGTTGGCGGCACAGCAGTCTGAAAATGGACACAAAAAGAAAGACAAATAATTACACCAATTTATGAAAACTGCTCGTTTTAACTACATGTATCCTTATAACGTACTAGTTTAGAAGATTATTCATGTGTTAATAACCTCAAATTATCTTATATATGTTATATCATTATTATTTTCTTGCAATATAATTCCAGTAATCACTTACGGAGCATACTGGAATCGGTGTAGCCTAAACCTTCTACTAGGACATGAGTGCTGCATTAGGCCATGCAATATTTCTATCGCAAAATGTACAAATGCCGACTCTCCTAAAGATATAATAATAATAATAAACTCCAATGATTCATTATTCCATTCATGCGAAGTCGGATACTCCCTTGACAGGCATCTCTGACCAGGGACATAGGAAACGAGGGCACTAGGGGCACGTGCCCCCAAGCTTTTGCAATAAGCGAAAAGTCCCCTTTTATCCACTCCTAAATCTAACATGTAGTAAAGTGTTCTGTAAGTGAGAACGTGCCCCCAAAGATTGAGATGCTTCCTACGTCCCTGTCTCCGACATTTATGGCAGATTCCATAAACAACATTAGTAATATCACACATAAAACCCCAAAACCATAAAAACCCCGAACCCTACAACAAACAGCCCAAGCCTAGCCCCAACCCCAATAAATCTTAGGTAATTACACTCATATCATACATTTACTAGACAAGGAGTTCAGGAGCTGACCAGTCAGAGTTTCTTTAGCAAAAGGTAAGAAATATGAATACAGTAACTTATTATTCTATTAAACAAAAATTCTTTTTATTGTGGTATGAATTGATAACAATAATAATAATAATAACAATAATAATAATAATAATGGTTCAATTCGTGAAAAGGAAGGGGTCGTGGCCATGTAAACATTTTAGTTTTTTTGTAAGTTATGATGTTTATGATGAACTGAATAAATGAATAGTAGTAATAAAAATACAAGTAACGTTCTTATTCTGCACGGTCTCCATGTAAAATCACTGTTCACGCATGAAAAAAGAATATCCCATATAATGGTCCTAATAGTTTAAAACTGTATCGGCTTGTAATATAATCAGTAATGTGTAGTATTGCTAAAATAAGGTGCTTTGAAAACATATTTATAGGAAATAAAAATAATTTTGGGACCTTTACTACAATACATATATATGTATCCTTTAATACATGAGAAGGGTGGTTATAGTTGTCTCCACGTTCCTTCATTAAAAAACGTTATGAAGTCTTTCTTAAAAGTATTTAGAGGTTGGCTGTTCTTTATTTAATTGCAGCGACTTTCACGGCATTGGCGTGGTAATTGTGTAGGAGTTGTTCGGCTTTGCATGAGAATTTCTATTTCTTCCTTTAGGAAGGATAAAGGTGTGCACAGATGCAATATTACGTGACTGTGCATAGCCTTGGAGGTAATGAATTATATTTTACACCGTATTCTGTGCCGTATTGGAAGTCAATAAAGGTTCATAAGAATTTGGAAGTTTACAGTTTTGAGTGTTTTGATCTGTTGGTTGTTGCTTTGGAATCTAGACGATACATGGGTTTCACAAATATGTTTTTTAACTTGGAACTAAGAATTCTTATCAGTAATTTCTATAGAGCATAGGAAACTCCTGCTTTTCAAACATTCAGATCTATGCTAGGGGGCTTTTAACATTATCAATACGATGGTGCCGTGACCCGCGATCGAATTAAGGACTGTTAAATATATTTCGCGCAGATTACAACATATCTTAGAGATCTCTTCCAACAGATCATCCCTTTTTGTCAGAGCTCGCCCGAAACAGGGGTACTAGCTTAAGCAATGGTTGGTAGCTCATGAAACCGGACAAGGTTCCTTCTGACGATATTGTTTGGTTTGGTTGTGATGTACCACTCCAGCGTGAGATATTTCAACAGTGCTAATTACTGTGTGACGGAATCAGATTAAATTTTGTTTATATTACTGATATTAAAGCTTGAACTCATAGCTATATTACCTTCTGCACATATGGGTCCGCAGTTAGGTGAGCAGTCAGTCCCACAGTACATGTACGGCGCGGGTACCTGAGCAGCACCTAAAGCAGGGGGTGCTACAATATTGTTGGCGCTGCAACAAGCTACAAGAAAAAGAAATTGCAATTTGAGTACATTTATCAAGGATTATCATGACGATCCTGCGCCTCGCAATACAGTTATAGGGAGTTGGTGAGATGAACTGTTTATTTTATATTATTAGACACAGTCAAAGTTCTCAATTGAAATAAATCACGATTAGCATCGTCATTTGACAATTTCATGATTAGTCCTATTCTTCTCTTTTTCTACAAAACGAAAATTTTACTTTTACATTGTGCATCTTATTGAAAACTGAAGAATACACCATGTTTCTGGAGAACTGCTTAAGTGACGTAAAGTGCATTAGTTAGTAGAGAGCTCCCAAATTTTAGTTTTTTTCTGTATGTATGAATGAATAATTTTTGTAACATGATTTTGTGATTCTTGATCTGATTATGGATTTATTAAAGAGCGTAAGTGGCTAAGTAACATCAAACAATGAAACATCATAAGAACTGTTTATAGTTCACAAACAAATTCAAACTCTATAATCAAACTTCTAGCGCTTCATGTTCTTACAGCAACCATCGTCCATTTGTGGCGTATTTGTGGCGTATTTGTGGCGTATTTGTGGCGTACAAGAAATTAAAGTCTCTCTAGTTACGTCTTTTCAATTGCACTTCCCTATTTCTTTTAGTTGCGCACATGACTCCTGTGATCGACATTTTACGATCGTTGAAAAGAATTCCTTCAGATTAGGTTGTATCGCAATCACCGGTTCTATTGGACTGTATAATAATCAGGTTGGCTGATTCCAGAATAGAGTAAAATGAAGACTTCGGATGATGTTTCTTACAAACTGAAGATATATTCCTTAAACTGATAATTCCAGTAAAATGGTATAAACTGCAACAGTTAAAAGATTCACTATTCGAGGCTAAAACAGATTTCGCATTCAAGAGTTCAATTTTCATCTCCCTCCTCCAAACCTAACTTCTATTCACTGTCTTAAAATACTCGTCATTATATACTGCCTGATTGAGACAACTACAAGGAATACCTCAAGCAACTAAATCAATAAACTATTTTTTTTCTTCTAAAACACAATGACTGATGACGTAGTACGACAGCCTCGATCTGAACATACCTAGTTCTTCACAATCGTGTGCAAGATTGCAACTTCCGTTCATGACCTTAAACACGATCAAAATTCCAAAAATACGATCATGGATGCATTCAGATAACATCATATTTTTGATCTTCTCCTCGAGCTATAGACCCAGAGCATTCAATATCTTCTCTTGTATTATTTATGCAAAAAGCTTCAACAGGAATCAGGAACTTGCGTAGGTACTTTTAACAAGTCAATTGTATTTTTTTTTACGATATGCAGTTAAAGGTTTTACTCTGCATATTTGTAAAGTAGTATCGAAGTTCAAATTTTCACCCACCTGGATTACATAGAGGAGCACAACTAGGATTACACAGTGGTCCACAATCTGTCGACGTTGGAGCAGCACCTTCCAGTATCTGCGCTCTTAAATTCTGCTCAATTCCTTTTTGATATTCTTCAATTGTGCGCAGCATTCCCGGATGATACTCAGCGGCACCTTCTTTGCAACAGCTTGCTTTGCATGATGGAAGACAAAATTTCTTGCAGCCTGGATGACAGATCCAAGACCCTACCAAACATCAAGAGAGATAGTTGCTGGTAATCGTTGAATGACATCAAGGTATAGAACTAAAGGGGTGCTTATCTAAGGTGTCTTAGTAAAGGGGTGTTCATTTAAAGATAGCGCAAGTGCAAGTGGCGCTTACTTGAAACATAAACTATGTACAATGTGAAATTACCAAGATATATTTGTAACAGACCTAGGCGTTTTTCAGGGCAGCCTAGAACCTATAGCAATATATACGGCTCATTAGTCTAGATGCAGTTACCACATACTCAACAAAAACCTTTGACAGATACAAATCTAAAACCATGTACAGACCAAGACTTAACAATCGCTATTCTCAAGTTGACAGACATTCTTTACTCAAGGCTTTCAAACATGAATCTCCTCACTTCTAACATTTGAGACACTAAGCACCATTCAAGCACTTCTCTGCGTCAATACATCTCGGATGATGGCTTTTATGGAGCTCGCACTAAATAGATCTTGGTCTATTCGTATGTGAACTGATACATGATCCAAGTGCATATTCACCAATATTTCATCGATCTTGGAGACTCATTTTTCAAACATCTGCAATTTATAGCAATATCTTTTGCTCACAGTCATTACGGTAACTATGAGTTTCTTGCGGGAAGTATTTGTACAATTGTTTCTCCCACAGATAGTAATAAAGGAAGTTCATATGGTGATAAACTTCAAGGAGGCTTGGCAGCTATGTAGCTCTACCTCTGCCTAATGGTAAACAGTAGCTGTCTCTCTTACTACAATGTAGCAACAGGTCTTTGCCAACTCTACCCTAAGAAGATGAGCCAAAGTTTCCCATGCCTTTCCTAATAACTAAGTTAATGAGGTTTTACTTAAATAACATCATTTCAATAAGGAATTACGATCGACTTCTTGCCCGAGTGTATTCAACTACCTGCACACATTAGAAATCGTAGTGACTCCACATACTGCTGACAAATAATGTAAAAATAAACTTTCGTGAACTTCTTAAATGTAATTAATAGTACAAGTATGCCAATTTGAAAATTAATTTTTAAACTGGCAACAAAATCCAATTTTATAAATTTTTCTGTAAATTTAGCATTCAGAGGGCTACAATAACTTGATTAATTTGGGAATTAGTAACAGTAGTAACAAATAAACCTGTCCTCAGGGTCACGTGGCTAACAAACATTCCTTTGATGGTTGAAGAAAATCAGTTATCTTTTGGGAATTGGTTACGAAGACAAAAATTTGGAAGGGATTAAAATTCTAGACGTTTTTATAATAATGGAGCATTCTTTGAAACACTCAGAAGATCGGATATAACTTTTTCCGAAATATAGTTTTCGGATTAGCCAATAAGTGAAAATAATAATTCCAGAATTTTCTCGTTCCTACCAAGTTTCATGTGCAAAGAGTATGAAAATAATATGGAATGAAGAAAAATAACGGTTGATTGATCTGTTTTTATCAAAATCGAGCTGCTGACTTTAAAAAGTAGTCAACCAGAGTGTTTTAATAGAGAAAGTGGAATGCACTGGGTAGCCATAGAAGCCGTTTTGTTTAAGAGATTATAGCTAACCAACGCATATTGCAACTGATAAAACACAGAGATGGCACAAGGCCTTGTGATGACTAGCAATCATCAGCAGAAGCGTCGCACTCTTGGAACAATTGACATCATCTTGAGAGTGATAATTTACGTCTTGTTCCAGTACATATCCACAAATTTTTGGCTGTGTTGCATGTTTCAAATTATAGATTTTGTCATGAAGTTGAGGAAGAGCTCTGGTTTTGGAGGGCGTAGGGCTAGTAACTAGCTTCTTCGTAACTAAATATTGTAAATTTCTGGATACAATTTTACCTGAACTCATACATAACATCAGTTTACCAAAATTGACGATAGCAAGCTACAAGAGACACTAGTGAAAGGTGAAAAATTCACCTGGATTCGAACCCGGGACCCACGCATTCGCGGCGTGATGCTCTACCAACTGAGCTATGGTGACCCGGTGATAACATAG
>JAAAKL020012060.1:0-13274 GCA_010016065.2 Carybdea cf. marsupialis auct. non (Linnaeus, 1758)
GGTTGGTGAAATATTAAGCAAGATTTTTCAATCTGCTGGTGTCTTGTTTGGCTCTAGATGAAGTGTAAGGTTGAATAAATGGAGTTGTGGGTGGAGCGATTCACATTTGTTACTATCAAAATAGTGATCTCAGACTTGGTAGCTTGGTGTCCACTGGAGATTGTTGTCATGGAACCAGACCAGTTTGGCCTGGGGGGCCTTTACGTCAGGAAATACTCCTGCAAAATGGCAAAGTATGTCTGCTGACAGAAATGGAAGTAACATATTCAGAAAGGACATTTCTTTGTACGTCTTGAACTTTGCTGACTTGAGGCTTTGACAATTGGTATTATAGTACAATCAAATTCAAATTGTTCGACCGCAGTCGAGGGTGACCTGAAGACTCCCTTTTCGTATTGCTTCTGCCCGAAGACAGGGAGGGACGCCACTCCACTTTCTTTCGTTTCCACAATTTGACCCCAGTATGAACTGGTTCCCATTTGCCGACACCGGAAGGATGGATTAGCGGCCAGCTTGATGGCTCAGTTTACAAATTTATGAAACAGGCAAAATTTCAAATCGCCCTGAGTGGGATTTGAACCATAAATCCCTCTGCACTCAAAGCTGCAGACGGAACCACTGAGCCATCGCGTCGGTACATAATCAGCAGTATATCTTTGTTGTGCGAGTGTTTCACTTAAAACGAGTAATTTCCTCACCTCTCGCAGTCTGCTTTATTACCGCACCAGTAGCTAAAACTCGGATACCGTGAAGAGTGCCTTTACCATTCAAAGTGACAATGTCCTGATCTATGTTGTCAGCTACCCATTATATGAATCCTGCAGTACAGTGCTTAGAAAGGAGTGTATTGTATTCATTGACAACTGGTTTTTTGAACTGAGGCACCTCAGGCTCGGCACAGTATATGAAATCGAAAACGCCCGGTGTGTGAAAATTCAGTGATTCCCAACCCTTTCTGGATTTTCGCCCCATCAGTAATCAAGTAGCTCCATCGTCGCCCCCTTTCTATAACAATAGAGACAATATACCAAATTTTGAACTATTGTCGTAGTTCAAACAACAGTGGTAGTAGTTTTAAGTGTATTTTTCAGTACAGTTTTTAAACGTTTAAGTTCCATTTCTCGTTCTCAATGTGATGGTTGGTACCTTCTTCCTCTGTGGTATTGATAGTAGTATGGAGAGTTTTGTGATTTCGGGTGTAAATTCAGTCAGGTATAGGCGTAAGTCTATCGGTCCTTCAAAAACGTTTTCGCCCACGTTGGGTTACATTGTGCTAATTCATTCACAAGCCATTTTGATCCGAATTCAAAATGTAATTTGATGCCCAGTCCAAAGGTAATTGGTGGTATTACAGAATTTGGTCTTGATTTCTGAAGGATGGACTTTACTATGCTCTCCTTCTTAATGTCAGACTTCATCAGAATACTCAAGAATAGCGTAAGAGTCTTTGGTAAGAATCTGTCTTGTTCATAAATGATACTTTTAGCGAAAGTACAAAATTTTACTTCAAAATTGCTCAATGTCGGCCTGAATGAGCTTTGCAGCCGCACTCACTATCCTCCTTTACTCGCCTTTTGTTTTTTCCTTTTTGTTCAGGTACCACTTATTATTGATTATGTACTGAGGCATATTTTTGAAATACGTTGCCTTTGCCTTTTACTCTATTGAAAACTATACAGTTTCCAGATTGTTCTTGTTCTAAGTTTCTTCTTCAACCATCATTACCCTGAATAGACTACAGTGTGGTCTTCAGACAATTGAGTCATCTTTTCCTTTAACTCTCTCAAGTTGTGAAGTTCTGTCTCTTCTTTCTGCCAGTCACAAAGGTTGTTAAAACTTTGCAGCCTCTGTAGATAAGGCAGTCTGGCAGTTTTCTTTGCAGATTGAGAAGTTACATCTCTTCTTGAAAAGAATTTTGCATGGCAGTGTTTGTGATGTCGTACCTCGGCGTGGACAAAATTCTGTTTTAACTTGTTGACTCCGTAGGTTCTCCACTCCTTGAGCGCTTTGAATGGAAACGTTCTTGCTTCAGTAACATTTGCCTGAGGATCTGGATGCGTGTAATCAATCTTGGTGTCTCCGCCACAGAAGAGACAGTACGATTTCCATTCAAAATCCTCTCCTGCAGAGCGTGTTAATCTTTTTGCGCTCTGACTTTGATCTTTTTCTTTTAAATTGGTGGCAAGTCACGTCGGCAACTCTCACGAACGCTTAACTTCCTTTAGGGATAGATACTGACACAATTTCACTTTATTCCTCGGCTGACTGCATTCAAGAAGAGATGAAAGTCCTCTGTTTACAGGAACTAACCCTTCTCCGGTTGGGTTTTGCCACGCCGATGCACTGACACAGTACACATTCTTCATCGTTGACGTTATTACCCATCTGCGTTATTTACCCTCAAAGAAGACGTTTAGAAGCTACTTACTGAGAATTTTGGGGGGGACTAACTGTCGGAAACAAAGAAAAATTCAAGCTTACTTTCCCCTCCTATGTGCATAATATGCTAATTTTACTTCCTTTCTTTCCTCATAAAAACTGTCGAAGATTACTCATGAGATGAAAATATCAAAAAAGAAAAGGATTACTATGGTGTCACTAGAAATAAGCCTATTCCTTTTTCCTTTGCTGGCATATACAGTCAACTTTATCAAATCACGTTTACAGAAAACTAGAGACAAGCAACAGAAGATATGCATACAAACTTGAATCTTTTTTACTCTCTTGTATGTACTGCATAAAATTTGACGTTCGAAAGTTTATATTTCGGCCATTTTTGTAGGGTTGTAAAACCTAGCTACTTTCCTGTATCAATAAGAAAAATTTTTTCCTTCGCGTACCACCTCTGCAACCTCAGCACTGTGATTTTTTTCCAAACCAAAGAATATTTCGGAAACAAATGTAAAGCGCGTTTCCTGGATGATAGATAGTCATCCGAGTGAACTAGAAATGCAACATACACAGCTTGTCTCCTTTCTGAGTTTCAGCTTCTTACTCATATTTCAAATGTCAAGCAGGCCAGCAACAGTGCGACAATGCAGTAGTAACTAAACTATCATTCAGGTGTGATGACCGAAAAGATACATATTTCAACCCAACATTCTGCGATGCATCTCCCCCTTTCTTTTAATTATATTTTGCTGTGGTTCATATTAAAAAATAGAAACCAACACTAACACTTCAGCTTGCATGATTAAATTGATTGAACTCTATTGGGTAATGAATTTGATTTCTCTGTAACTCTAATCAAAGTAAATTGAGTTTTAAGAAAAAATAAGTTTACATAACAACACACTTTGATGCAAAATCTCATTGTAATATAACTTGCATTGTATTGGTCTGTAAAATGCATAATTCTGGTGTACAAAATGCAAAATTCTGGTTTGTAAAATCTCCCTTTCAACACAAATGTTGCGAAAACTAGTTCAATAAATATCCTAGCCATATATATAAACGTCAAAAGGCAGATACATTTTAACATAAAATGTTTAAAATGTATGTTCCACAATGCCTAAAGGTTAGGTTTTAGGCCCTCGTACTCAATTTGCCATGAAATGTTTATGCCAAGATTGTACATGGTGGGGTTTAGTATGTTATTCAGCATAAAATTGCGTTTCTAATTGTACCAAATCTGTATCAATTATATATTGATTTATTCCAATCTAACAATTTTTTTGAAATTTGACTGCATTAAGAAGGTTTTTTCTTAGGCGTAATTTCTCCAAGGTGGAGTTTCCGTAGATATTTCTGCCTACATTTGCAGCATATGGATGGTGCGCGGTGCACTGTAGCTTTGCATGAGGGGATCTTTCTTTCCAGTCAGTTGCAGATTCAATGGCCTGAACATAAGCCAATACCATTTGTAATGACGTAGGGGTGTCCTTAGTTTCAGTGGGACAATCAGTTTCATGTGTCATTTATTTGGAAATTCTTCTTGAGCAATAAGATATTGTAACAAGATATCATTTGTTACTTCGCATCCTTCTCTTTAGCCTGGTGTATTCGCTACTCAACATTTAAAAAATATTTGACATGTATCAATATTTCTTCAAAGGTATTTGTTTCGTTTTAGTGTCATCAACGGTCGGCTGTTAGACTTCGGGACCTATGTTGTGCCAACAGAGGAGTTTTCATAAAAATCGGGCAACATTTAGGAGCATTGGATTTTCTGTTACCAAAGGAGTATGTTGATACCCTACGAGTATTACATAATGAGGCACCAGAAAGTCCATTTGCAAGTGTTCGCGAGGTAGCAGAAGAGGAACTTGGCTGTTCCCTTTACGATGTCTTTCAGTACTTTGAAGAACGCCCTCTAGGGGCTGCTTCGTTAGCACAGGTAATTGACTCATGAACTGGTATCCTTTCTGGTTGATTATTTGATTGTTGTTCTTTGTAAAACCAATATCTTGAACATGCATTGATGGAGAGCCAATGTGATAGGTTCGAAGGAGAATAGTTTAAGCAAACTTAAGTCCATAGGTACGAAGAGGCATGGTGGAACAGTGCCGTCATGTTTTTGTTGTGCACTCCGGTGTTTTTTCATCGTGCAGAGGGACTTTCACTTCCTTCTAAATCTCAACATTTCATTTACCACGTAAGAGAGAGTGAGAGAACGTCTGAAAGTCCACAACTAGAGCTTTTACCAAGCAGAAATGACTCTCACAACCAGAGTTGTATATCAAGTACAAAAGGAGGCCATTACTATCGGAATGATAAGGCTTCGCAAACTTCTTCCCTTATTCCAAATTTATTAAATTTACCAAATTTATCAGACTTGATAAAGTTTATGTAGTTCGGCAAAACATCGTACCATATTTATATACAGTATTCATTGAAGAACTGTTGTTCAAAATGGGATTGGTCCTTCATTGCAGTAGATTTCAAAACTACATCGTTTTAGCATGGCTTGCTAATTTTCAATTCTCCATAGCTCGTATGTAGAACGTTCTCCGAAGGCACTGTTTTTCATACGACATTTTGCGTTCGAGGGAGGGGGCGTTGTTACGTTAATACTTCCGGTTGTTTAGCAGTGCATGATTTGTATCGTGGATCCGTTCATAATGCTACAATAAGATGTTGCGATTTAATTATGACAGAACTAAGTATCGCCTAAAAGTGCCGCACAAAAATGATGCTAAAATATGTCGGAGGTCTTGCCTTACGACTGCCAGTTTCACATTTCACAGCACTTTCTTCCCTTTTAAATGTAACATAATCACCAAGAAGTTTAGAAATCGTTTCTTGGTCTTTTGCAATTCATATAGGAAGCCTATCACCAAACACTCTTACCGTAAAACCCTCGAAATTCGAATGCCCACTGTAAGCGCAGACGCCCCATATGAATGGCACCATACCATTTTAAAAAAATGTAAACACACTTTTTATTGTAACAGTGAAAGTTTCATTGACCGAAAAGTCAAATTTCATCAAGTCTAAACAAAGAATTTAATCTAAACATGTTTTGCTGATAGCGTATGATAGTATTTTCTGTCCAGCTTAGAAGTTAATTTGCCACTTTGCAAGTAAACCTTTTGTCGCAGTATCATGTTTACAAGTTACGTGTTCAGCTTCCTTGCACCAGGAGACAATCTTTGTTGTCAGTAGGCCCTTAAGAAGGATACTGTACCCAACCGGTCTTAAATATACAGGGATACGACAGGGCCGCATCATCAGTCCCACGCCACACATGTTCTACCCAATCGGGTTCGATCTTGTACAATGCACCATATACGATCCTTGCTGTGTATCTTTATGGAGTGAAGCGTAGTGTAGCGGCGGGAGACTAATAATACAGCTTGATGTGTAAGTCGAATTGATACAAACATGCCATGTACGCGTTCGCTCTCTGCCTAGGTTCATCGTGCAGTCTTACACGACGGGCGTAAAGTGGCAGTTAAGGTTCAGCACAAGACGGTAGCTGCCCATGCGCAAGTGGACATGGCAACGATCGATGTATGTATCACTCAATAGATCTTTTATTTCCATTTTGAATGAACGTTTTCTTGTGTAAAAAAGTACAATATTTGAGTTGCCATTTTTGTACACTAGGAGACCATGATGTGCCACATCACTGATGGCACAACGTGGAGTTATAAAGCAAGTCAGGGAAAAAGACTGTTTCTGTGGTCTTAGTTGCTGCTAATTGCATTAACCATGTTTTTAGTGATTGTATTAATGATGATGATAATAATAATGATTATGTTAATTTTATTGATGATGAAGATGAAGATCATGATGACAATGATGATGACGATGATGATTATATTCATGATGAAGATGAAGATCATGATGATATTGTACTGCTTGATGTTTGCTGACTCAGGATGCGTTCCCTAAATTACATTCTGCAGTATAGGTACACGGTGACAAGATGCGAATCCGAAAGTATGGGATACCCACTCCGTTTTCTTTATAGCGGTAGCTAGTTTTGACAATTGTTACCTCCATCTTCGTTAGTTTCTAGTAAATGTGGTGGCATGGATTTTTCCAGAGTTTCGATTCGAGTGGCTAGTTGAAGAATTAAGGAGAAACATACCATTGGAATTGGATTTTATACAAGAAGGGAAAAATTGCAACAGAGTCGAGGAGATGTTGAGAAAGTTTCCTTATCTTAAGGTAGGTAAATACTATGTATTCACTATTCATTGTAGCCTAGTAGTTAGTATCAATTCATAACATTAATCCAACTTATTCCATATGAAAAGAATGGTCAGGAAGAATTCCTAAAGTTCCCCGTAATTAAATGGATGGATGAATATACAAAACAATTATTGGCAGCGTATCAATTATTGTACGAGTAATCCAGGGTGATGAGTCGTGTGAATGATAGAATAGATAATTAAACGAGTGAGGAAATGAACGTGTGACAGAGTGAACTATCAGAAGGACGAAAATTTTGGAAGTTTGAAAATACTGACCGGTATGTTAAAATTGCTTTGATCACTATTGTATGCACGGTAATCCGTGATATTCTATTGCGTGCGTGCGTGCGTGCGTGCGAACGCATTTTGTAACTTCCCTTGTGATTCTCCAATCTTGTTGCCCTCCTGTTTCAATTGGTTCGTATATGATACTATACGTGACATGCGGCAAATTCAGAATCACACTTACGACGTTGGCAGCCCTAAAGTCTAACACTTATCACTTTTCCTTGGTATTCTTTGAAAAATGACGACAAAAAGCCGTAGCAAACTGTCTTACGATGTCGCAGTAATGTTAGGTGAATGATATAGAAAGCAAGATTTTAAAAAGCTTGCGATACTACATTTGGGAGTCTAAAAGATTCAGCTGCCTTTGGAAATACACTAGTACATGGTCAGGTCTACACATCAAACAAATTCACTCAGTTAGTAAACAGACATTTTACAAAGCTCCCATTGGACGGTTCGTAAAATGAAAGTGAAGGGGGATTCGGTAATCGTCCATGCTTTGGGTCCTTTTGTAAAATCCATTGAAAGAACCAGTCAACCCACTGTTCCGTCCTCCCGCGTCGCCACATCTGCCCAGATTATATTGGTCTTGTCTTCTGTTTATATCGTTATAGGTTCCGCAAGTATATTGGGACGTTTCCGCCAAGAGGCTTTTGACAATGGAGTTTTGCGAGGGTGGTGCTATTGACGACCTGAACTATTATCATGCCAATGGCATCAAGCCGGAAGATGTACGTAACATCTGTTCTTCCAGTTTTGTCAATGTTGTGTTTAACCTTCGGAACCGCTTACAGTCAGTAATGGCTGATTCTGTTGTACTTTCAATGCTTGAAATCATCTGATGTAAAGGAAAACATGCTAAGCTTTCTCGTATTTCGACTTGTTATTTAACAATCGATATCGCATCGTATAGGATGGGAAAAGAACATTATCATGGACGGAGATAAGGGATGGTTGCCCTGGCAATGTCTGAAAATAATCTATGATAATCTGACAATCTGATCAATTTCTTCGATCTTCCATGAATTCCCATTGCAGCTGAGACCATTATCCAGATATTTCTGATTGAATTTCAACTCCTCCATTTTACTGTTGGTCATGTGTAACCTAGCATCAAACCATGGGGTTACTCGACGTTTCGTAAAAATAGTAATTTTGTATCAGTCCAGTGAAATCAGTGTATGCAAATCATGCATTGAACGCGTTCAAATTCGTATAACACCCAGCTCTTGAGGATCACTTTCAGTTTTAGTTGTAGACCCCCTATGTCTTTTTCTAAAGACTTGAACAGTTCCTCATTACTTAAAACGGCCTGATGCAGAAAAGCCCCCTAGTTACAGTTAGCTACAAACTCCATACTTAAACCAGGAAGATTAGCTAAAGGTAAAACAAGGAATGCATGGATGCAGTTTTGCGAGGTTCGCTAATGCGATTTTGTCAGTATTAAAATGTTTTGTAATCGGAGTTGAAACAAATGACCTCGCAGTGGTCTTCCAAATCGCATTCAAAGCCCAGTTTTCGTCGTAATATGGATTATCGTGTTGAAAACCTATCCATAATTAAGTAGACTGTTTAGTAATGTCAATGTTCTATCGAAGATGAAAGTCATGGTGAATAAAATGACGCTTAAAACAAGATATAAATAATCAGATAAAGAGACACTATTTCAACGACTCCATTTACTGCTCTATATAATTGATTTTTCAGTATGTCGTTACGTACTGCTGATTGCTGTTCGTGAATGACAGCAGCGTTGCCACTAGGATCAAAATAGAGCCTGTGTCCCTCTACAGAGATTCATGTACGTGTATGAATATGTAGAGTAGGAAATATGGAAGATAAACTATGTTTGTTCCAGTTGCATAAAAAAGGTTAAAATGAGTTAAAACTTTCTCTTTAGCGATAAAGTGTTTCCAATGAATACACAACTGTCCTGCTAAAACTCGCTAAGGACACCAACCTACGGTCGAAGGTCCAATCCGTAGCTATTTCCAAGGTTGTATGCCTTGCCAATACCGTTACCTTGATCAAGTAAGGTGTACAGAATAAGTCTAGTTGGTTACCTGTTTCAAATCTAACTAATTTACATGATAGTTATTCGCTATTCAGTAGTGTCAAAAGAAGGACGAATGAGTGTCTGCCCAAGTTTTAAACCGTGCACTCCATGTAGACATTAGAAAGCCCGACTGCTCCAATATCCCCGCTTGCTTCCTTGAGCAATTACCAATTTGTAAACTTTGCTTGGATATTTTCCCTCTTTACTGACGCAACAAAAAGGATTGAAATTTGAGACTTGACTACTTTTATGTATCACTCTAATGGCTTACTGGTATAACGATTTGCTCACTAATTCATGCATTCGATTCCTCTCAAAGCGAAGGCAATGTATATTGTTGTAAAGCCCGTGTATAATGTAAGACGATATAAAAGGTCTGTGCAATGCTCTAATATAGTTATAGTTATAAAAAGTGCGATGTTACATGGCAAGAAAGTTTTCTCTAAGTGTAGGGAAGAAAAAACGGTTACATGTCAATTGTCTGTTGATTTACAAAGACTTTAATGGTCTTAGAATGGTTTGGAATGGAGTGGTTTCGGAGTAATGACATCAAAACATTTATTGGCATTTATATGTGCGTTTGTACCACTTCGTACTCTGTTTGCACCAGTCGGTTACTAGTTGTATTAGGCAAATATCATGAAAGCAGTAACAAAGGAAAACATCAGCTGATGGCCTCGTTTCCATCGACTATCATTCTCCTTTTGATACCTCTATAGAGTCTATCAATAATAACTTGAACAATTAAGAAACCGGTTTTCGGACACCACGCATACTGCATGCCCGAGGATTCAAGAGTTGCTGCTATTTTATTTAATTTTCATATTAGCTGCGAGCAGTAGGGCGTTGCAACTTTTTCTTCAATCAAGCTCGATTCGTAATAGTCGCGTGACAAGAAAATAGAATGCGATTCCACTATTGAAAAGTTATGCAGTAAGTTGATGGTAGATATTGTCCACGACAAACCAATCACATCATTCATTCATAAAATATTCAAAGCTGGTTTTCTTCTAATTTTTCTTTTGAATGGGGTAGTACAGACGATTGGAACCGTGAAATACTATCAGAAGTATTTTGTATCGAGCCTGGGATCGATGTGGTCAAATGTAGGTTGCTTCTTTCGTAATACAATCCTAGTTCGAGGTCTTAAATTATTGAAATAATTGGGTATGAACTTAGTATCTTAGTGTAAGGGATAAAATTACGTGAATTCTATGGTTGATTCTGTTCTCGTTATAAATTCTGAAGCCACGAAATGTCAAAATGTGCGGCATCAGAACATTTCACTACAAGGTGTCCTTGTGCTGGTGTATAGTTTTGAGGTGCCATTCAGAATGATAGCTAGCTCTCCACCTTATGCCTCTCTACTGGCTTTTGGGGGATAGGTCTGAAAACCATTAGTTTCTTCTTCCTGCTCCGGTCTGCCTGTTTGACTACCTATATGTACTTGGGCATTTTATTTACTTCAGAATTGTTTGTATGTAGGACGTCATTTTTGTATAGGCAGGGGCAATAAAGTCAAATATATTGATTCAGCGGCCTAGGGTTTCTGTGAGACTGTCATTCCTCGCCTAGATATTTGAGGTAATTTGTTTCCTTTAATACCACTGTTTACATGTATAAATTGAGCTATTTTAATACCAAGCCAAGAATACGGAACGTATCCCCATTATCCTTGATGTTTTACTGGATCGCATGAATGGCGGTGCTGATTGCTACCAACTTATCAGGAATCAACTGTTGCAGGAACTAATCTAATGATAGTGTAACGAAATACGATGTTAGTGTTAACAAAACGAATCAGCTGTTTAGCAGCGTCTTCAAACCATGTAGCGTAAATCCTCGATTTTCACTCTCATGAATGTTTTGTAGGTATCCTCCAAACTCGGGCGCTTGTATAGTGAGATGATATTCGTACATGGATTTGTGCATTGCGATCCTCATCCTGGAAACATTCTTGTCAGAAAAGCAGCCAACGGCAAAGCACAGATCGTTTTACTAGATCATGGTACTTATCAGGTACGATATTGTTTCTTGTTAAGAACACTTCCGACTCTAGTGGTTTAAACCCTAAACAGATGCTATCAGATATTGTGACTATCATGATGGGGGATTCAGAACCGAGTGAATTTAGCATTTGAGGCCAAAATAAAGAGGACTTGTAGAGTGACGTAGAGGGTTGAGATTGTTAAAAATAGGTGTAGTCCTCAACCTAAATGCCAGGTGGAACAAGTCCCTGCAGTGCCTCTTGCCTAACATCCCAATTTGGTAACGTCAGTGCCCCCACGTTTCTGTACTTTATGACAGGAGGTTGTGGCCCTTTTGGAGTGTTTGTTTGTAGTTGATAACTTTTCCTCTTCTTCATCTAAATCTAACTCCTTATTTTTTTTGTTTATCAATAACACCAACATTGTTAAATACATTTATTTGTTTGTTTGTATCATGGAGAAAAAATAACTTTGGCGAGAAGGGATTAATCAATATTATTACGTAATTTGAGCGTGATAGTTATAAGTGTGGCAACAATAGAAGTTGTTTGTTTCTATATGTACTGTATCACTATGCATTCACCCAGTGCCTATCATTTCTTTTATTTCTTTGAGTATTGCCCATTGTGATTAAAACACAGAACAAATACTGAAGCCCTTTATCAGCTATCAGTCGAGGGATGCACGGTTTAACTTGGTGAAAGAAGTCGCAGGCCCTGCCTGCAAAAATGAGGAGCCACTGCTTTTATTCGCTAGTCGATCTTATTTAACCCACGTATTCTCTTCAATGGATTACTGAGATTATAGAATCAAGTTAGTAGGTTTCATCAATGAAAAGTTAAGTAATTAACCGAAACATGTAATTCTTTCATATACGCTACTGTACGGTGATGATAGAAGAGTCCTCAACATCATCTTCCTCAACCGAATAACCCTCTTCATGCAGCCCACCACCATTACTAGCACTCTCACCACGATCGTCATCACTATCATGATCATCATTATCATAACCAATACCCTCTCTATAGACATTTTCATCTTCACCTCAATTATTATCTTTATCATAGTCGTCAACACCATAATCATTATCATGACGATCATCATCATTTATCATCTACCATCACCACCATTTATCATCATCATCATCATCATCATCATCATCATCATCATCATCATCATCATCATTATCATTATCATTATCATTATCATAATCATTATTATCATCATTATTATCATCATCATTATTATCATAATTACGTTTACATGCACTCTACTCCGATTGGCCAGTTCAAACAGTCTACTATCTCTACGCAATTTTTAAACTGGGAAGGGGAGCTACGTGGATAGGTGGATAGGTGATTCCCAAATTTTTGAAAGCAGTTATGGGGAAAATTATGTCATGGTTACATTATTCCTAGGACTGGAGATAAACTGTTTCAATTCAACGATTTGTGTATCTATTTTATGAGCAACAAAAGGAAATAAAGCAACGCCATGGGTGGAGCTTCAATTACTGCTTGAGAAAAGAAAGATGCTTGCGTTAGTAAATGCAATAGGTGACAATGATTAGAGAATGAAAAAGATGAATATCACTGAAATATCACCACATAAAACAAGATACGACAGAGTCATGTGTTTATTTTATTGCTATATCCAGGCCCTCCATACCTCATAGTACTTTCTTGTAATAGATTCCCTGCGTGGATTGTTTACATTTCAAAGTGACCTTTACATTCTCTAAATTAGACAATTTAAGGGCTGTGCATGTTAATTGGGCAGTAAATACGCAGTTTCATAAACATAGTGTCCAAACGTTCGAATTTATTTCAAGGATAGTGAGGTGAAACATACTGACTCAACCTCAGGGCAGAAATAGTGAAACGTTGCTGAGGAAATGAAGAAATCAGCTAGCAAACAACAAGACAGGGCATCCTTCACTGCTAGGTGTACCACGAGTTGTCCTAGCCTTACTGGTCATGTGCAATGAAAGATTACAGAATTGAACACAGGGACCCAGTGTTACATTATAATCGTTTACAATTAACTAGAAATTTAACAGTATGATATAAATGCGAGGGGTCCTAGCAAAAAGGTAGGTGGAGGGGCATGGCCTGCACTTCCTGAAAGTTGGCTGAAAAATTTGTTAGCCATGGTCAATGTAGAAACTGCATCAGGTCTTGTAATGCGTAAATTACGAGAGCATCCCTCTCTATGAGTCCATTATTCAATGCTGTATAAGGTTTATTGTAAATGATATTATGCGTAAATATTGAAACGTTGGTTATACTAATCTGACTTTCC
>JAAAKL020012061.1:0-13274 GCA_010016065.2 Carybdea cf. marsupialis auct. non (Linnaeus, 1758)
TAAGATGAATTGTGCAGCCTCTGAAATGAGATTGGTGCTAAATCGAATGTCTATACAATTGTCATAATTACGTAAATAATTTTTAAGTGCTTTCATTCCTAAATTATGTGGGATACTAGTATATATATTGCAGATATCAAAAGTTGCTATTATAGCATTATTATAGCATTTATCGCTCATCTGCATTTATTATTAAAATCAATGCTGTCCTTAATGTAACTTTTGCAGAAGGGGGTTAAGGATACGGTCGATAATGTCACTGAGGTTGCAGGAAGGGCAGCTTGTGTCTGCTACTATATGTCTCAGTTTTAAGTCCTCAGCTTCAAATTTAGTTTGTAATTTCCAAATTTTTCAATTCTATAGTTGATTATAGCAGTTCAGATTTATGGATTTTGGGTACATCGTAAAATATACTTGTTTTATGCTTATCTTTGGTCAAGCATTCTTGTTCTTTCATATTGAAGTTAGATTTGTATTTATTGACCAGTTTCATTAAATTTTTCCTTTATTTTCTTGTCTTGACTTGATTCAAGTGTCCTATCTGTAGCTACATCTCTCAAGTGATTATAGACGATTTGGCGGGAGTGTTATCTGGAGAGAATAACCACCCCGCTTTCCACTGATCTGCTTTTTTATAATGATATCCTCATCTGCTACAAGGTTTTCGAGTGCCTGTCTTTCTCGTTTAGATAAGTTGTATTTGGGTTTAACTTCTAAAGTCTCTAGTGGGAAGGTTTGGTGGTTATGAGTTTGGTGGTCAAACTCTCTATCTCTGTTAGGTTTTTATTATTATCTTCATGGTCTGGAGTAGGGGTGGCATCAAATACTCTAGAAGTCGTAATTTATGGGCGAAGATTTGCGTATCTGACTTTAAATCTGTAAAGTTTTCTGTGGAGTGGTTGTAGAGTTAAGCCCTCTTAGTAATAATTTTAATTGATCATCAGAAAATACCTTATTCGCAAGATCAAATATTTTTGGTTTCCTTACGTCAATGTTTTCCTGTTTTCCTGCGGTGTGTATACTGTTACTTGATGTTCTTAGGTCTCGCTCCCCTCTCTTAAAATACTGTTGTTCGACGATTCTTCTATCGGTATGTCTTTTGCTTAATAATTCATCTATTGGCTCACTATTATTACTTACTAGAACATTTTCTTGTTCCTTTCGATGATGATTGTGGTTCCTTCGATAGATTCGCTGTCTTCTCTTTTCTTCTCCCTTCGAGTTTTGTTTGTATCGCTGCTTATCTTTATGTGATCCTCTGGTACCTTCTGTCAAATTATTACGTAGCCATGATTTTTTTCGGGATAATATGTAAGAAAATTTTGTTTCTTCGCTTTTACATTCTTCATTCCAGTTGTTGATATGTATATACTCGTTCTCAAGCTGATCTAGCCGCCTGCCTGTAGTACCAACCCTTTTCGTCATCAATTTTCCCTTTGAAACAGAAATGAGATTTTTCTTCTTCTTTTCCAAAGCAGATTCCAAACCAATTATTATCCATATAGTCTGATTCTTACCAGAATTCTAGCCTCCAGTTTTAATTTGGATAACATACTAAAAGCAAAAACTGGATAAGTAGACAACAAAAACATAACCCTGTAGAGAACCAGTCAAACATTTCAAGAGGTGATTCCCACGTTTAAGTACCCCTCAACTATAGCATCTTCTGCAGTGCCAGCACTATGTTAATGAATTTGGAGGACGGAGGACAGTAAGCTGTTAAGGTGTTGCTGGCTGCTCCATACTTTACGAAATCACTAGTGCAATAGGAGTCTACATTTGTTACAACTATCTGTAGAGTAGATGGCAACTCAGGAAGTCAGAGCGAAGAGTCATTAGGTGACACATTTGGCCTGTTTTAGATTGCTGAGTAGGAAGCTAAGGTTGGTGTGTTCCAGTTGGAATTTGTACGTTTGTAATGTGTTGGCTTTGGTAGCAGTTTGATATACCTAACATAAAATCGGGTGATCGTGTAAGGGGAAACTAGGCTAGTTTCACAATGAAAAGGTCTGCAGAAGCTAATTGTTTTATTGTGGGGTGATGGTAGCGGCATATGAATGGAACTATTGATGTTATCATGATGCTTCTGTACGTAGTTTTAGAAGAGAAATTGTTTGGTGTAAACTTGTCACAATGTGTAGCAGATCACTCGTAAAGGTTGTGATGCAGTCGTCGTCGTCGTCGTCGTAGGTGGCATGCCCGAAGCGGGTCTAGGCAAACCAATGATTTCCTTACTCGTGCGCTGCCCTACACCGTGCGTGGGTCAATATAGTCTGCTTCGAGGTATTCTTTAAAATTTCCGAAATAACTTTTTCTTTGGCCACCTTGCGCCCTTTTGCCAATCATGTTTCCGGCTAAGCACAGATCCTCCAGCCCAGCCTTTCGAATGCAGTGGCCAATGAATTGTACTGCAGATCCAGAAATGAATAGAGTGGCTTTCGTTTCTGGTGGACCCCTTTTCAGGACATCTACACTTGTTATTTTGTCCACATATAAACGCGCAATATCCGTCTGTAAAACCACATTTCAGCAGCATTAATGTTACGTTTGTTTTGGCATTGACTGCCCACGACTGACAACCGTACATCAAGGTTGACCAAACGTATCATTTCAGGCGACGCACTCTAAGGTTAAGTGCAATTTGGGATAATTCAGTATTGATTTTATCTTGCTAAACGCATCTTTTGCCAAGACAATCCGCCTACAAATCTCTTGTTCACATCTCCCATCAGATGTTACCAGTGAACCAAGGTAAATGAATGATGAGACCTGTATATGGTCCTTGTGTCGTATGTGAGGTAACAACACGGTTCAGGAGTCAATTTTGAGATGACCATGCACTCTGTTTTCTTGTAGTTGACTTCAATTCTGTGATGTTTGCTTTCAATAACAACAACGTCAAAGACCCTTATAGTCCTTCATCTGATGCTGCAAAGAGAACCGTATCATCTGCATAGAGAATATTGTTGATGCATATGCGATTGACTAAGATGCCTTCATCAATATCTTCCGTGTGCGAAGGATCATTTCGCTATAAAGATTGAACATGTCAGAGGATCGAGGACTTCCCTGTCGAACACCACCTTTAATTGGGGGAGATTTGGCGATTCCATCTGATAATCTAATTGCTGTTTTCAGTTTATAATAAAGTTTGGGTAGGAGACATAGATCTTTGTCATCTTTCATCTTTTTGTCATCATCTCATCTCGAATGGTTTTTGGTAATCAATAAACGCCAAGTACACATTTTGGTGGAACTTAATTCTGAAAATGAAAATCGCATTTCTTGTTCAACGATCTTTCATAAAACCGTATTGGTAAATCAGAATCTCACTTTGATACAATTTTCTCACCAGAAGGCTCACTGCGAACGAGGAAATCGGCTCGTTCTTGAGATAATGATGACAGTACATGGCGTCCAAATGATGCCTAATCATTTCTTACAAGCATATGTCGTATGATTTACTGGACTTATGGCAACCAGTCATCTGTCTTCACATGTCATATAAAGTATTGATGCATACCCTTATATGATAAAGACATCCTACAACAACTTTCGTACCTTGATGTAACTTATTTTGGCTGAAAAATCTTAGATAAAATTGTGATCTGTTGTGTCTTGTGGAAATAAAGAAGAGTATCAATATAATGAATACAATGGCGTAACCACTAGAAAAAAATATTGGGGAGGAGGGCTTACGCCAAAAACTATTTATTATACGTATTTTCAGTAGGAAAACTAAACTGCTAAACTAAGAAAGGGAAATGAAGTCAAAATAATTTGAGGCGCCTGGTTTCCCGGTGGCCACGCCAATATGAACTTAACAATGCAAGCGGCATGATTTTGTGCCACTCTAGGTCATTTCCATTAAGTACCAAATTCAAGGTTAAATGGAACCTGAAGGGAATGTTATTCATATTTTTCAGTAAGAGGGAGTTATCTGCTGAGACTATAAAGTCTCTGGAGGGGGTCGGTGAAAGTACTGCCAGATAAAGAAGAAACTCGAGCATTCCTTCCCGTGTCACTTTGATACCTAGTTGATAGCAGAAAGCCATAATATTGTTTGTAAAGGAAAAGAATTTTATGGCGAGTAGGGATTTGAAAGAAAGATATTACTTTCGCCATTTTATCAACCATTTCCTCCACAATGTCGAGGGTCTCTCAATGACTTGCTAATCGCGGTTCTGTACTTTGTTGCTACGGGAGGCTCCCGTGCAGTATAGCTAAAAAATTCCTCTTCAGAAGGCCATGTCATTATTACGATAGGATATTTTCTGCTTAAACTTTCTTCCCACAAGATTATGGTCTTGAAGAAATTGTCCATTAAATGTTTGACACTCACAAGGAGTAGGAATTTACAATAAACGAATACTAGAGCTCCTTCTAGTCTTCATAAAACATCGTATGTAGAGCCTTCACTTTTGCTACAAACATCAATTATAAATCGTGCAAGTTTGAAAGCTGATATTCGCTTTTTTAGTCATATGAATGCGTATTCCATATCGGCAATTCAGGTACTACATTTTGCCAAGTATGCCATAGTGATAGTTACTTGCAATACAGGACCACCTTGCAGCTCTTTGACCTCCGATAATTCTCGAAAACATTAAAAATCTCCTGTCGGACAATCTTTTGTTATACGTTGTGTGCATGTACTCTGTACTTAGGTTTTTTCCAGCATATTCAATTGTACAAGGTGTACTTAAAGAAAATACCAAGATTAACACACAGCATAAATGCATTTTATTTTTTAAGATGTCAACGTTCAATGCATTGGACTCCATGATAGATATTTGCAGTCTCATGTCAGATAACACATGTTTCAGTTTACTCCTCGATTGGAATGCAATAGCGATACAAGAAAAGACTTACTTTTAGTAGGTCTTACTACCAAAACCACCATTAGCCTAGGTAATTAAGATTGTGAATTCTTGACAAGTACTTCTATGATGGAAAGAAGCAAATTTTTAGGAGTGGCATGGTAAGTATCTGATGCACGGCAATACGTAAATTCCCCAATTAGCAAAATGAGCTTTAAAATGCTCTATCTATTGAGGCCATACAGATTTGCATATTGACTTCAGCTGTTCTTGCTTATTTTGGAAATAAATCGTATTGCAAGTGGTATTAATGCTCTTTAGATAATTTAAAATTGAGGGGAAAACATTGATTAAACCTAGTTTCTATTAATGTCGTGTTTAAGTCTCATTACGAACAGAGTCATGATATTTCAAGGACACGTTTTACCTTGTCTTTAGCTTCTTATTTGGCCATTATATTCATCTTTTCGCATTTTACTTACAGGTAAATTCATTGCAAGGATAGTGGAAATTTAGAGTAAAACACGTATGGGATAGCAGTTATGGAACCTTTGCCAATAGTTGGCATAACAATTGGATCGCTAATAATAATACTGAATACGATGGAAATTCATTGCCTTCATCGAAAAGGCAATCGAAAGTCAAACTTCGAGTGTATTATACTATCATTATCTTGCTCTGATCTCATGATAGGCTTTATTTATGTGTCTGGTTGGATTTGGATTTTAGTTTCTATGAAGTATTCCTTTCTAGCAAGATATGAAGCCGTGATGATAACTTTGGGAAGCTTGATACACTTATCAATCGAATCCTCGGTGCTGCATTTAACTATCATCGCCGTCGAACGCTTGATCGCCATACTCATGCCTTTGAAACTTCGCTTTTTCCTTACAAAGCAAAGAACCAAAATTCTCCTCGGTGTTGTGTGGGCAACTTGTATTTTCACTCAGGGGACCTTTACCTTGCTAAGCTTTCTTCGTATTGGAGCTGACAAACTTACAGTGTTCCAAGGCTGCCTTATCTTAATCGTCGGTAGTATCTTGGCTGTAACCCATGTTGGTCTTGTTGTATTTCTCAAAACTGCAGTTGATGGCACTTTAAAACGATTTACAAGTAACAGCGGATCCATAAACATTTCTGGTGGAATAGACAAGCGTAGGGAACGGAAAGTGGAACTTACATGTCTTGCTGTTGTGTTTGCATTTATCGTATGCAACTTTCCAATCGCTGTTACTTGGATAGTTAATTGGAGGTCACCAGGGAAACCTCACCCTGTCATTGAGTCAATGTTTGTTGCCAACTCAGTCATCAATTCGTTACTTTACTTCTGGGGCAATGCTGGATGTAGACAAAAGCGAAAAACTCTGAGACGAGAAACACTTAGTATGTACACGAAGGAACGGATAACCGTCACCAAAGTGAAGACTTTAGTACAAGAATCGCTCATCTAATGGAAGCATGTTGTTGATGTTTTTAAGGTAAGAGTCCAACTTTTGCAAGTAAAAGGTTAATTCTTATAAACAAATTCATTTTATAAGGAAGACCTCTTTATCGATATTCATCTTTACAGCCCGAAAGAATTCATGGCGGCGAACTTAAATGTAAACAAAGAATACCATTTGAAACAACCAGTTTAAAATTTATGCCTCACAGCCATAGTATTGAATATGATCCAACAACTGTTCAATTCAAGCTTTCCAAGCAAACGTATCGTACACAGGATAAGAGAAAGACGGAATTATGTGCGGATGAAGTTCTACGCAACTGAGCATGAGCTGCAGCTCAATGTTTCAAATAAACATCTCAGAAAATGTTCATTGAATGGAAACATGGAAATTATCTCCGGCTCTCTCGTTTTGAAGGGAAAGCCTAGGGGATTCAGAAGTATTTTAATTACATCTTGAGGGATAAAGTAGATGATTTTAACATTGGAAAGGAATTGGTGATATGCTGGTATAAATAGTTTTAAAGAAAATGTAAAAGAACACTTAAATTTTTATTATACTTAGAGCGGATATCAGAAAGATACCATTCTGGAATAATCAGTGGTTCCAAGGATGCAGAAATTAGCTATACGTTATTATCGAATATTATTCGATTATTATTCGAATTTTGTGTACTTATGCTGATGGCCGATGAGGCAACGCGGAGATAGACGAATGCATCGGCATCAAGCTACCGAATTGCCTCTTATGTCATACATAACTGGTAGCCTGTTGCCTATAGCCCAGCTGTAAACGAATGTGGCTCAAAAATCAGACCATTAATCTAAGCTAGTGCAGCTTTCAATTAACCAATTATAATGAAAACCGATGGTCACATGATGCGAAGCAAGTCTGAACTTGAAAAGGATGCACAAAATTCTAAAATTTGTGTTAAGTAAATATTCATTTTTGTTACGTTTTCTCCGACACCATCCATGGCAAAATGTCTAGAATCAAAGGGAAAACGTTCAGCAATAAATTCAGGGAATAATAGAGGAGTGTCATACACTGTCCAAATAACATGCGCCTCAGTGTCACTTTTTATTGCTTTTTATGCTATAAAAAAACCGAGTAAGCTACAATTTACATTTTGCTGTGGACAGAGGATCGGCCTTTACGTTTTAACAGATGGATTTCCCTTCTTTTTGTCAATTGAGATCTCCAATAGCCCCTAAGCCTCGGGCACTACTCTACATACTTTTTTAAAAATAATTTTCATGTTGTGGAGCTGTAGCGTATTAAGGAGGAAACAACATATCCTTTGCAACCCCCCTCCCCGTCCTGTAACGATACAGAGATTAAACTGCCCTGTTTTGTATCACTTGAGGATGGCATGATGGAATCATTGTCAGAATATGACCTAAAGAACCGCCCTCCGTAATGTGATATTTAACGTACAGCCCCTTCCCCTAGCAGTACCACGCCCACTACACACACACACATAGACACACACTCATACACACACACTCACACACACACACACGAACACGAACACGAACACAAAAGGACACAGTGTAATGCTTCGGGACATTTAGTTCCGTCCTTCCCACTGACATTTGGGTACCCTTTACGATTTATTTGATTGCAGAGCGGCAATAATGTATAACCTTGCAAACAACTGCCGCTACTCCCAAGGGACAGTATGGCTGGTGGTCTTGGCCTTTAAATCTTTTGTAATAAACCAGCAGGTCAGGAACTCCTCAACAGATACAACGTACTTAGGTAAAGCATCTAAAACGGAGGAATGAGTGATATTAATTACTTTTGAGGCGGAGCTAGCTCGTCTCCAAGTTAATACCAAAAGCATGGCATATTCTCATGTAATGAGATAAACTGCTCTAAGCGGAAAAGTAGGTATAATTGGCTCAGATTTTCTAGTCAAGCACGCAAAGGAACGTTTTATAACCTAATGCGCCATACTGAATGTAAATTGTATCGATTTCGAAAAGGAGGTGTCGTTACTTAGCTTAAGGGATAATATTCATTTAAGAAACCTGCTTCATGTGGCATGTTGTCCGAGGGAATGGTTTTTACTTTTTGACACGTTCTGTAGAATTATTAAACACAGAGTAGTACTGAAAACTGTTTTGGTTCCCAAATCTTTAGTACTACTTAAGGTGGTCATGCCTCTGTATATGCATACTGTTCTGTTAACTATGTAACTTATTTCACTAATAAAATAATAATTACTAGTGGCGATCTCAGGAAGGAGCCGACCGCCCCCCTTAGTCCAGATCTTCAATGGGGTTCATCACTGATATGCCAAGAAGGGAATAACTTCATTTGTGCAAATTAATCCCATTGGAATAAGTGGAAAACTGGGAAGTAGGAAAATAAAGTACTTCCTAATGTTCCCCAGGACGACGTTCCCTTATTGATATCGTGGAGTATGACGTCATATGATCTCTAAAACGTTTTTCAATCCAGGCCTCCGCACCTTGCAAAAAAGCCCCTTATTCTTCTTGGCTATAGCTAATTTCTTTATCCTTCTTCTTTTGGTGCCTTTCTGTGTAAATTTCGAAATCAAGTTTCTTCGCTAGTTATCAACTTTTTTTGCCCTCAGCGCTTCTGTTGGTCTCTCCTCCCTGAGCCATATTACTATGTCGCTGTCTTCCTTTCCCATTTGATATTTGAGCTTTCCTGTTCTACACGGATTATTTCACGAGTTCACTATATTTCTGTGGTTGACAGGCCAGGTTTAAACTCAGATTATTTTGATGTATTGAACGTGGTGCAGTTAATCAAGTTCATGAAACGTAAAACGTCATTTTAGTTAGTTTGCTTTTGCACTTAAAATGCTGTTCAATGCGACCATTTACTTTTATTGAGCCATTTACACTCAAACGAGGCTAAAATCGAGAGTACAGTGACAAAAATGCCAACGTCTCTCCGAGAATTCAAAGGTTTCACGGACAGCTTCATCAATTGAGCGATGCCAGCCTCGAAGTCAGTCCTCTAGTGAATTATAAAGCTCCTTGGTTTCACTTGGCACTGCAGACATCGATGATTTTGTGTACAAAGCAAAAAATGCGTATTTTGTGTCAATAGCTATCATTGGTACGATTTTGTTAGAAATAGGCCTCTTATCATCGGAGACTTTAGAAAACGATACTTAAGGTAAAAACAGATTGATTCCAAAGCACTCCTTCTCTATCATCACAAGTATTCACCATTCAGTTGGAAATACACCCTTCACCTTTCACAAACATTCAACTTGTCTTCTTGGTAATCCTATATGATGAAAGCGATATCGAACCATCCACCCTCTGCTTGTTGGACCAGCTCTCTACCACAGTGCTTACTCGCATCCTCTTATGGGTAGGGGTAAGTATTTAACGGGTTACTTATCGTTATGTTTTCACATTTTAAATAAATTTATTAATAGCACAGTCAAGCTTGTGGATCAGAATAAGTTTGTAAGATAGTGATATTGTCAAGAGGTTGTTACTTACTCAAAGAGCGCTATTTCAGAGGGTATTTACATATCATAAGGGAAGATGTTAGGGCATACACTTGTTCACTTAAGTCATCAACATACGCGTTCTTTTACTTCAGACGTGACGTTTACGTTATAATGGCGGTGTTCGACAGGGATTATTAAGATCGCAACTTCTCCTCGAGATTATTGCACATATGTAAAGAGAAAGTTTTTAATTCCATATTGTATAGTGCATGTATTTGTGAATTTACAAACTAGAGTTAATGAGCGGTGCGTTATTATATGAAAGTTAAAAGTGTAAATAATAGGTCTTAGCAATATGTGTTTGACTCTTTTTGCTATTTGCAAGTTGTCGGGAAAGATCTGTAAATAGTTTATTAGGTTAGAAGGTGGTTGAATATCGTCGGAAGTAATAGGGATGTCCTGCAGTACAAATAGAAGAAAAATACTGCTCTGTCCTGTCATTGACTGTCCTTTTTCTTTTTGATATACCTTCATTTTTATTACTAATTGTACCAAACGGTCTCTAATTAAAGAGATTGTTATGCTACAAAACCTAAAAAATTGCCAGAAACAACGTGTTACTAGTACGCAACGGATGAGCTTTTTTTCGTGTCGAATCTCATCAGTGTTGCACTCGGCAAATTTAGCGAAGGGTCTAAATGGCAAGAAATTGAAAACTGAACAGTCGATAAAAAGAATTACAGAAATTTCAGCAAAAGTCGAGTAAAGGATAAGACATTTTGACAACTGTTTAAAAAGGCATGCTGTATAAACAAAGTATTTTTGCATGCATAGGTTAGGCCCCAATTGTTTTATGAGCAAGATTCCAGACTCTTAGATGAATTTACCGAGTGCAACACTGATGAGATTTGGCACGGAAAAAGATTTCTAGTTTCTTAATATGAACGCGTTGTTTCTGGCTATTTGCAGGGTCTTTAAGTGTCATTAACCATCTACTTTGGCACAGATGGTCTATTGCTATAAGCCGTAATGCTAACGCGGATATCGATTGTAAGCTAAAACATGCCAGTCATGCGACACGCGGAGAAGATTCTCAAATGTGCTGACTAAACACTTGTTCACAAAATACCGCATGATCGAATATACAAAAACTTAAGCATTGACATGAAATCTTAGCATTCAATCAAAATGAGCGCCTACCCTGGTTTTGACTCGTGTTAAGACGATGACACGTTGTTCCAAGCATGCAAAGGCGACTACCAGAATCCAAAACCAAGAGGGAGACCACAGGAAAGATGGGTCGCTCAAATTCGTCAAGGCACCTTAGTTACTCTAGGCACTGACAAAAGAAGAGCGATTGATAATGTAACACAGCTTCTGGCCGCTACATTTGGGAGAGAAAGAATTCATCGAGACCTGAGCACTTAGGTCAGCCGCAGGTAAGCATAACATGCCAGATAGTATCATGTTATTTGTGAAGGGCTACTCTGGGGACTGCATATCTGAAAACTATATTGTCCATCACAAGGGGGGGGGGGAGGCTCTCATATCATTGAGAGTGGTTTTTCCAACAAAAAGTAGACCCGCTCAAAGCTGTCATTTTAAAGTATATAATTATTACATTCGATGTCTATTTGTTTGTTGATTTGTCCGAACGTTCTCAATGTATGAATTAATCCTTGATGCAGCATCTGATTAATGCTCTTTCGTCATTGATAGTCCGTTACATAGCCATCATTCAAAGTAATTATTAATATCTATAATTAACAGTATGTATACAATAAGATCCACATGTGTAAAGGCATCCAAATATGATCCAATAAATAATTTCAAGTCCACTTTTGAAACAAAAAGACTTATCGTCTTTTTTAAGACTTTGTGCATTTAGGATTTTTTCACATCCCTCGTGTTTGTTAAGCTGTATATTATTATTGTAGTTAGATCAATCAATTTACTACCTCAAGTAACTCAGATGCTAGTTGTTGCATAAATTAAGAGTAAAATTCAAACGAATTCGACCTATATCTGATTGCTTCATATACCTGTTCGTCGATGGTGACATCATTTTTCCGTTTCTAGGCATCAGAAAGTAGAACGATTTTTTTAAAAAACATTTTGCAAAGACATGTTCCGATTTGATTAGGGTATATCATGGCTTTGCAACTATACTTAAATTACATGTCTTGTCTTGATATATGATTACATGTAGAATTTTTAAGTTGATGACGAAGAGTGAGATTCTACAGGTAAGTTACCAGCATCTTGTACTCTGTACAATAGTTTTTAAAAAATCTTACTCAGCATGCAAATGTTTGAAGGGCCTACTAGAAAATAAATTTTATTTTTCTCTCAGTATTTCTGTTTAACAGCAAAACGTGAGTTGCCTACTTTTCGTACCTGTTTTTCTTTTCTTCGAAATACTTGGCAACCACTGTTTCTCGATTTTAAAAGGGAGCTGTTGCAATTATTGCAACGTCCCTTTTCTCTGTATTTAAGACCTTGTTTATCCTGCTTACAGGTTCTTATGCTGAATTTAGAGCGGAGAGCAAGATAATGAGCGGAGAGTAGAGCAGAAAATTACTTTAGAGATTGCAAACCTGAGAACTGCACTTACTTTACTCATTGTATCCAACCTTGCTTGAGAATTTTACGATTTTTGAAGATTTTTATATCTTTGTTGTAAAACTAAAATGAATTTCCATGAAAAATACAACAATTTGTTGGATACTTTTGTAGGAGGCCGATTGTCTACAAATTTGCCATCACGAAATCGAATGAAGTCAGTCTAGCAGGTGAACCTCATTCAGATATGCTGTTGTTGTTGTCTCTGCCTCTGCGCTTAAATAAAGTAATCGGTTTAAAATTAACTTCAAATTGCAGACTGAGATTTTTGAATGGGCACCAGTTGCATGCCTGATAGGCTTGGAGTAAAGATCGCCCAATTTCGTAATTAAGCAGTTTGGTAAGTATGTTTTATAGAAATAATGGAGTCATAGAAGTGTTGACACGGAAGGATAAGATAGCGGAAAAATGGCAAGGAGCCTGCAAAGCCCATATTACCACGCCCCTACATTTTTGCATGCCATAAACTGTTTTGAAATTTGAATAGTTATGACAAAAGTCATTCATTTATTCAGCACTTTACTGATGCAAAAAGAAACGATTCTGTTTAATTCCTGACCTCATGAGAGCGACCAGCAGAGGGCGATGAGCAATAGTAGTAGGGAGCTGATGAGTTCTTTGAGTAAGCGTATTTATTTGTGATGATGCTGATGCTGCTGCTGCTGCTGCTGCTGAGGATGATGATGATGATAATGATGATGTTGATGATGATGATGATGATGATGATGATGATGATAATGATGATGTTGATGATGATGATGATGATGATGATGATGATGATGTTGATGATGTTGATGATGATGATGATGATGATGATGATGATGATGATGATGATGATTATGAAGATGATGATGATGATCATGATGATGATGATGATGATGATGATGATGATGGTGAAGATGATGAAGATGATGATGATGATGATGATGATGATGATGGTGATGA
>JAAAKL020012062.1:0-13274 GCA_010016065.2 Carybdea cf. marsupialis auct. non (Linnaeus, 1758)
TTGAATAATAGACCTACTCCTCCTCCTCTTCCGAAAGGTCTTGGTACATGCAGGAATCTATATCCAGACGGACAAAGAGTACCAATGTCAATGTCATCAATATTTCCTGGTTGTAACCATGTTTCCGTCATGGCTAAAATATCGATTTTATTATCAACAACAAAGTCCTTTATAGCCATTAGCCGTTAAGACTAAATGGGTGGGTACAGTTCTAGAATGGAGCCAGAAACAAATCATAGTGGCAGTCTACGTCACGTTAAATCTAACCCTCAACCTCTCCGCTTACAAAAAATGGCACAAGTGACAAAGCCAGGTCCATGGAAAACTTAATATTCCCATTTAATGGGTATCGGTACGAGTAAGTTAGTGGGGCGGCCATCAGTTCCCATCTCGGGCCACTATAGGCCAGTGTATTTATGAGAAAAGGTATGGAGAAATGGCAAACTCTCTTCGTTATCACCGCAGAAAAGACGGTCACAATTAGCTTCTGAAAAACCCTTAATAATTTCCAAAAGAAGTAGAAGAGGATACTGTGCTTTCGATTATCATTCGATCACCAAGAATCGAAACTTAAGGTTTTAAAAAGTTTGTTGGTGGTACAATACAATAAAACTGCAAGAAATGGCGAAAATAAACTGCACTGAAAAGCCTTTTTCGTCTGACGGGCCTCAGAGTACAAAATCGTCAGAATTGAGATTGAGAGGAACTCAATGAAGCTTATACCAAAGTGTGCTTCCATAGTAGCCAAATAAGAACTCAGGGTGCCAGATTGGTGTTGCTCGATCAATCAGACCCTGTGGAAATGAATGATTAACTGAAAAGTCCTAATGAAAAAAACAAATTTTGGGAGTCTACAAAGCAAGGGTCCTCTGCTTTTGATGTGGATGGATTCGAGAACGGCTGAGTGAAACGCCAACTTAGCTTTACCTACTACATGGAAGTGGTCATCTGTATTCATTTTCGCACAGTCTGGGTTATCACGGTCACAATCTTAAAGAGCAGGAAGCTAAATCCCCCTCTTTCCCCGGTGTAGACCAGTAATGCTTAGTTAACGAATTTAAATGTAACCTGTGCGATGCCAGGTACATTGCCTACACACATAAGCATGAACATGAGCATACACTGAGTCACACTAGGGACGCTTCTCCCATTACTAAAATGTGTACAGCTCAGCAAACCCTAACATGTGGTCGATCATTTTCAAGTGCTCACGATGTGTTCTAGCAAATTCGATTGCTTAATTAAAGAATTGCTGTGCTTGCGAATGAGTAAGCCAGTACTTAATGTGCAAACGAACTCTGTGAGACCTAAAGTATTTTGAAGTATTTGTCTCTTCAGTCTTTATTAGACACCGTAATAACGAATTATTCTTCCTTGACAATGGCTTCAGGATGACACCGAAAGGTCGGGTTTCTCTCGTGTTATATTTTTACCTGTCTTTGCTTTAGCAAATCTTTTTCGATTCAATGCAAGTTCATTGTAGCTACTTGAAGAAGATCATTATTACTTATCATCTTCTCTGGTACCTACGATCATAAGCAGCAAAATTAACAAAGGACATTCAAGAAAGTAATTACCTCAACGGAATACGGATTGAAGAATTTGGGTCTTGCATTCCTTGCCATTGCAGTTACCTGTCAAGTAATGAACCGTTAGAAATGGAAGCGAAAATTCGTTATATACTATAGAGTTGAATCAAACGGATTACTAGGGCTCATATCATTGTGATTATTGGCAATCAGCAATCCACCACAAAACACATCATTGACAAGGAGAAAAGATGCGAGTAAGCTCTATAAAAACTTGAAGGTTGCCAAATTAATGTGAGAAACACTTCCAAAACTGAAACCCAAACCGAGACTGAACAGCCTTTAACTGACGGGACACAGAGGCAATTCAACACCAGGTTAGATCGGGTCGCATCTGTATGAAGGAAATCATGAAGCCGAGAAACTCCTGGTCTCTTATGTAACTGCATATTAAATGAAAATTTGTTAATGTGCAGGAGGCTCACTTTGTATCAATGGATCACATCAAAGCTGAGAGCCATTCCAAGATGAAAACTTAGCACTTCGAATGGTTTTGAAGACTTACAAACCTGAAACAGGGAGGAATACTAACAGGCTATTAAGTAGAAGAAGCAGAATCGCAAACGCCAAGTCGCAATAGGCAATCCATACGAACCTTTGGATGTAAAATCCACTGGCTTTGAATGTAACATTTAGTTCACTACCCCACCTCCCCTCAATGGCTGTTTCCAAAGGGAGGAAGATTCTATTGTATTGATTACCACTATCTTCTTCTTACTTTTACTAATCCCAACTAGCTTCGGTCTAACACACTTTCTACGGTTCATGTCTTTGACATCCCATACTCGTCATTTCAATAAAGTGATATCTAATACACAACATTCTGAAAGTCACACATATGATGCGAAAGCTATCTGCTTCATCGGAAATTTTTATTTGACAATTAGCTGATCATTTGTTATCGGTTAAAAATAATCTCACCCGAAATACCAAGAGACATAGAGCACAGTTTTTTGAATATGAAAACCCGAGGAAAGAATAACACCATTTTATCTACAGAGGAAACAGGATTGTTGAAAAGAAAATAAAACCGGAAAAGAGTCCTGAGAAGAAGTGGAAGAAATGTCCGTCTCCGTTAATGACGGAGTAATTTGAAGTGCTCATTTAATGGTAGTACTGGAATGATTCTGCAAATGAGCAGATTATCAAAGCAATTCCACTTACAGCTACAAGTGGGAAGTAGGTTGGTAATAGAAAGAGATGAAGCAGAGTCGGGTAAAAAAGAGATAAACGTTTGTCAAATCATTTTAAAAATTACTTAAAATACACATTTGTAACACAATCCTTACCCCCTTCATGATTTCCTTGCTAGCTCCTGGTTTCATCTGAGGAAAGAAACATGATGCTTAGCGTTTATGAGTAATTATAAGTGAAAAACCTATTAAGGTGCATTTAATGAATTCGGCCAAAGGCTGAACTGTATGTAATCAATGGTAAAGTAACTTACTGATATAAGAAGGAGTACAAACTGCCGTAATAAGTAGCTCATGAAGGAAAAGATTCTCGTCCCTACAATTTTCAATGGGCTGTGAACGCACTGATAAAGAGAGCGGCGCAGAGAGGCAGGTCTATACATTGCCTAAATGTGCACGTAAAATAGCACCATGTAGCGAAACCGTTTTTGCACTTAAAAACAAATTACACCAGGCATTAAATCTCATTTTTGAAAAGGGAAAAAAAATTCCTTCCCATCCCCTGACATTTTGGTGGAAAAGAAGGCACTAAATCTGTGACCAGAGTGCATAGAAAACCTACATTTTCTTATCAATACATTTTTTTGACCCCTTTCTGCCCAAATGTACGCAAGGTAGGCCTTATTAAACCCTACGTTCACCGTGCAAAAATGATTTTTTTCAAAAGAGAAATGAAAAAAGGAAATCGATTTATTAAAGCAGATCTTTCTGGCTAGCGGCCGATTTTACCCTTAAGGCAAAGCTATCGCAGTTTTCCGATGAAAACATTTTGCACTGAAGAAATGCCCCGCGTATATTAAACTACTATGGCTTGGTAACGTTTCGAAAATCAAATAAAAAAGGCCGTAAAGAAGTGTTTCGGCGCTGTGATACCACGTGGACAAGATAAAACAAAGCACGAAGTCGTCGGGCTATCCACACCTCAGGTGCCTGAGCAAAGTAGGGTACCTACAGAACGAAAACGTGGTGTTGCTTGCTTCCTCCCTGGATTTTCCCTTAGCTTTCCACATGAAATGTGCCTATTCCCCCACTAATTTTCCTATTAATTAGGGGAATCTTTTCTTACGTGAGCACGGTTATGGGCTTGCAATGGTCGATGCTTGACATTGTTATAAACCAGCAGAAAGATGGAGAAAGTATAAAGAGTGTGGTGCTGAGTCCATTTACAACAGCATGCATAAATGCAAGTTTGCTTCCGTCCCTATGCAGACAAACACAAGTTACAAACTGCAATGCAAGGTTGACTGACATGGAACTGCTATATGTTTCTAGATTATCCCTCGGCCATCTGTTTTCTTTAACATTTTTTGAGGCCTTCCGGAAATTTTGTGTCAACGTGTGGGCTTTCAAAGTTGTCCAGGTTTTGCAGAGTCTGCAACTACCCCAAACGTGTCCCAATAGGCCGGGCCATGGGTTAGAATCGGAGTCGTGACATATGTCACTTTCCCCCAGTGTTTCCAACTAATGATACAGTACACATGCAGAGAGACAAAGCAAAAATAGCAACGTCGGAATGTTTTGCAAGGAAAAAAACATCTAATCGAAACCCAGACGCATATGCTAAATTGTCATTGGACACTAATTATAGTCACTCGTAAGTTCAGTATAATAGATGAACAGTTCACTCCTAAAGACAATTAACAGATAAAGCGTGAAAACATGACGCTTGCAAATATAAAGTTTAAGTGCCCCTGGTATTGGTGGAGAGTGCATGAGACGCTTGTATCAGCTGCATCATTTGCCAAAACTTTTACCCCTAGCAATGCGCCCTTTTGAGTATTTTATACCTAGCCATAATTGTTTCACAGATCACGTTTTCTAGGTGCAATTCCGTTATCACAACAGCTGACATGCAGACTAATCAGTGCATTTTCCTCGACAACCTTTTTTCTAATTACAATTGGAGATATTAATAAAAAAAGAAAGAAAGAAAGGCGAAGCTAGAAATGGATGTGACAAAGTTAGTAAAAAATCATGAGTGCAAGCTGGCAGGAAATAAATAAAGAATGAAGGACAGAAATATAGAAGAAAGGAAACTAGGAAGTAATTGAAGAAAGGGAATGGGAGGGAGGATGAAAGAAATCAAGGACGAGAGGAAAATGGAGAGAGAGAAAACAAGTTGACGAAAGAAAAAGAAACGAAAGGAAGAGCGTAAGTGGAAAGAAAGGAAGATAAAAGATGAAACATAGACTTCAGTAGTAAAATGAAGGAACAATGTTTAAATTAAAGGACACAAGAATACGAAAATGCTACACCAAAATTAACACACCTCCAATCCATTCATACTAAGCATGCACAAGTTCCCTAAAAGGAAAATGGGTAATACACAATAAACAATGCCCAATATAAGACGAATAGAGAATTATCATGTTGATATTCATCATTCTTTCTATCTATTGCATCAATGAGCAAGGGTGAGAGAAAAGCTTTACAAAGTAATTGTGTTAGCTGAGCAACTACAAAGTCATGCTCTTTGTTTTGTTCCCCCAAAACCTTATTTTCATACAGCTGTTGAAACGTTTTCATCAGTCAATCAACTCCTTGCATACTATTATGCACCATCAGCCCTAGGAAGTAGGATGGGAAAACGGTTCTGCTGACGCAATAACGCAGGTCTTGGGCAAATCAAACAGCTTCAGTTACTTTTTAAAGAGTACAAATCCCAGTGATCTAATTATTTGTTAAAACTTGTTTCACGTTTTGTTTTTTGAACCAAAATGGGCGAAAAAAGGTGTGCTTAAATTTACTTTAGGAAAATAATGGCGTCCCTTCTATTTACTGTAATGTTTGCCGTGATTAACTATGGAAGGTAAATTGACTTTCTACAGAATTGTAGCACAGAAATAAAATATTGGTGGGTACTAAAAATGAAAAGTTTTTTAATTAAAAGTTAACCGCTGATATTTGCCAGATTTTTTAAAGCAATTTCGTGCCTTTGTGTTTGATCTGGTTATTCTATGAAACATTTTCCTTTAAGAAAATCAAAAATCAAAACTGCCGATAGCGTAGTCCTCAGCGTTGGTGAATTAGCTATTAGGTCATGAGCCAAACTATGTTATCTCCACACTATACAATGTCAAGTACTCAAATAATCATAATAAATGCTAGTTGCTAGTTCATTACCATCACAGAGTACCAAAAGTTTTAATGCTGCTGGGCATGTCATCAGCTGGCTAATACCTTTCTTCTACAAAAGAAAAAGAAACCCCTTTATATATCAATAACACGTGCTCTCAATGCATGCTGGTCTAAAAATATGCTTAACTGTGTATGCTCATAGCTTAGTAAGAGTGATATAGCAAAATCACGGTAAAGAACAAAGTTCATACAAGCCAATGATCGAAACCTGCAAAACTCTGATGGGAGAAACCTTGTCTTCTCCACCACATGTAATTTTTCATCAGCACAAACCATTTATGAAATATAAAAACTATACCCTTCCTGGAACAACACGTCCCAAAACATACAAATATTATCTCTAGAGGTAAAGGGAAGGAACATGACCATAAACAACTTGCAGGCAGTAGAATACTTTCATCATTCCCCTGCTGCTGAATTGTGCATGACATAAGCTCCTTTAGTAAAGAGAACGTTTGATCTACCTTTACAATAGTCAAACATCAAACCTATAATTCCCAAAAAAAAACCCTAAGAGATAATCAGCAATTACAACCAAGTAACAGGGTCCTTCTGAAATTCAAAATGTTCATACTTGATAGTTGTTTGCACATACACATATATTAAACCTTCACAATACAGCTAATCTCCTCCTTCCATTCTTATCTTGTTCTATGTTTATAAAACATTGTAAAAAACATTGGCAATTTGATTCATAATACACTAAAATAGTATCCATATTTTAAGAACACTTCCATGATGTAGACCATTAATCAATCCAATGTTCCCTTGGCCACTGTGTGAGTTGTTAATGGCACTTTGTGTTCTGCTGTAGTTGCTTTAACACCCCTTCCTATGAAGTTGGCTGGTTGTGACTCTGCATGAGAATCTACTTGCATCTTTCAAGGGTGCCAATGATATTCAGACTAACAAATTATACTCACAGTAACAAAGGTCATTCAGATATAAGCTGAACACACGACAAATGACCACCAATCTACAACTACTCCATCATAGGTATGCAATAAATGTTCAAAATAAGTAGAAATTCAAACAACACAAACCATTCCAAGATGTTTGTGCCTCTGTAGCCTGCTGAGAAAATTGACTTTACCCAAGGCTGATATGCCTTCTTCAATAATATAGTGGAATACAAAGCTAGAATAAAAATATAAATATGCAATTATTTAAAATATTACTAAGGACATGAAACCCTGGGGAAAACATTCATTATCTATCAAAGGTAGAAATTCGGCTACAATTTCAAAAATCACTCAGTAAAGCAGTAAGCAGAAGCTTCATGTACACATGATGCAGTACTTATAGAGCTGTGACAGACACTTGGTATGTGATACAAGGGTGTTACCCCCTCTCCCTTTCTAAATAATTTTCTTTAAATGCAAAAATGGGTTTAAATCCACTCAAAACACCAGTCCAAAGTAAAGACAAAACAACGTCAATAAGACTATTGATTGCTTAATTAACATTCACACCTATAGTTATGAAGATGTCATTATGCAAATCAGTCTTGCATCCTTTGAAAGGTGCTTAATGACAATTATCAATCAGTAGCAAATGCACTGTTCACAGAATGTTATAAGCTAGAGCTCCTTGATGCTAAAAGAGAATTTGGAGACTGTAATCAATGTTTTACTTTATTCAGTACTCTGACAGATATTGAGTCAATCTTCTCCACAACAACTATTTCAGTATCAACTTCTAAATGTATATAACAATGACCTTGTCTTGTTGACAAATCAAAATTTGTCTTTGCTACCACACCTCCCCCCTCCATAATCCGCAAGTGAATGCTCCTCAGATCAGGTTCTAAGGGTCTAAGCAATGCTTGAAAACATGGACAGTTAATAGAACTGATATTACACTGTTAAATGGCGGGATACTTCTAACAATAGACAATGCATACATATTTCACTTCCAGATGTCATTTAAGGCTTTAAAAGCACATTTTTGCCACTTAAATCTCATGAAAAGTTTCTTTCCATGTTCAAAATGAGGACCAGACTTAAGTCTTGTAGATCATACCATTCTGTTCTATTCTACCTTTTTCTTAAACAAATGAAATCTTTTGAACTACCCAAATACCCAAAGACAGCAATTGCACATCAAAAAGTATTTATGAATTGTTGATACTTGGTGCAAAAGCACCCTGTCGGTCATTACATATGAAAAAGATGTGCCTCCTCTGAACCTTCAAAATCAATGCTACTCTTACTCTACTTGGCTAACCAATGAACTTGCCTGACTAATCAAATGTTCTTTCTTCTTGTATCAAGGAGAGATATAAATTTGATTGGCCAAATGATTAACTACCATCTTACAATAAAGAACAAAGATGATACTTCATTTGGAGATGCTGCAAATCTGGTTTAACACTGAAAATACTTTCATCAATAATAAAGTGAGTTACAAGTTGCTATGTAACAAAAAGTGGTTGGCCCAAGTACCACTATACTTTTGGATTTTCCAGAAATATTCTTTTATGACACCTTCTTACCCAGGATTTCATGAAAATGCTTTTCCCTGCAATTTACCTTTATTTTGGTAATTTTATTTCAAAAAGCTAATCTATCTATGAAATAACAAAACTGACTTCCCCTATGTCAGTATTTTGGTGTTAAAATACACAATGAAAACATTGACCAACCAGTCTGAAGTTCCCACATAAAGATTTTCAAATGAGCAGTCCATACATTCCACCTAAAAAAAAACAAATAAAATATCACTAACTTATAGTAGATCAAAATTAGTTTCATCATATTATCGCCATGTGCATGATGTCAACAATGTCAAAGATTATAACAAAGCCATGCAAAAGAAAGCACTATATGTTAACGAGAGTTCTCTTTCAACAATCAATTCAGATTTAAAGTGGTTGGTCTAATACGAGTAGCAAAAAAAGGACCCAGAGGTGTTTCTGGGAGGCTGCAAGAAGCATGAGTAGTAATTGCTTCACTCCTTGATTGCCCCCCTCCCCCCAGATCATCAGTTATATGGATTAGGAAAAGTGTGTGACATAGTACTTGAGCTTAAATCATGATATGAATAATTGGCATAAACCTTATCAATACCATCTATGAAACTTAAATCTGTTTGTTGTTCAACCAATAAGAGTTGGTACTCATTCTAACCAATGCCAGAATATATGTAAAGCAATGCAATCAATATAATATGGGAGCTGAAATATATGCATAGTGTAGAGAAATAGTTCATGGGCAATCTGGTACCTATTTGCAAACCCATTAAACTAACTATGGAAATTATCACTTAGACCTACCACTGATTTCGATTTTTCACCAACATTTTGAAGCTTTTCAATCACAGGAATAGCCTCAAATGCTTTAAGACTCATTGTGATTTCCCTGAACTGTCATCAGTTGCAGACACTTGTTAGCTATAGTGAGAGAGAGAGTATGACAAAGGAGCATAAGTGATCTTTAAATCATACACATTTGTCACTTTAAAACTTCCCTTGGAAGTTAAGAGTCCTGGGACCATCAATTCCACCTAGAATTCCATTCCTATTTTTCTTTTTTCTTTGCATGAGGTGAGACAAGCTTAATTTTGTGGGGCTTGTTTAGAGCATGGAGCACTTTAAGACTGGATGCCCTTCCTGAGATCACTGATGGACCTTCCTGGGATTGAACCCTGCCCCAAGAGTGTTTAGAGTGTCAGGGTTTGATCCATGAAAGGTCCATTGGTAGATATAGATGGGCTGTCAGCATGTTGCCATTTTTGGCTCAAAACTCAATCTAATAACATGATAAAATTCCAAAAAGTCCTCCTTTGGAATCCTTTTTCTAAGAACTGGGTCTAATCTTGCCCTGTAGAGTGGTTAATGGTTGTTTGTTACTTTCCAATGCTAATCGCAACATCTTTGAAACACACATGTTGACTTGTAGATGTTAACAGTTGTAACTAAATCATACAGTGATTGGAGATAGTTAAAAGATCCTTATTCAATTTCGGGTACTAGTAGTATTCAATATGCATGGTTGAAAGAAATCATTCCTATCAGTCTAGAGAGTAATGCTCTACATCATGACTGGATAGAGAAGCCCTATGAAGTTCAGTTGGATCCTCAATGCAATATATAGGTTGAGGTATACATCACAAGAGGCTTGGCTTCTAATAAATAAACAGTCATATTAAAGCTGGTCTACATACCATACATTGAACTCTTTACCAATTTTAAAACCAGGAAATTGTACAGAGACAAACTTATAGATGTGTACAAGAATGATTTTTACCTACACATATCACATGCCTAGTTATAAGTTCTTTTGTCTCACAATCAACTCATCAAAAATTGATGTAACTTCTTGTAAAAAGATTTACATATTCCTTGCAATTTTGATGAATCTACCAATATACTGCTGTGTCTTGGTGCATTACACTGTTTGGTGCTAGTACAGTATTGCACCCCTCCCTACCATTATTGGGAGAATTTTTAAGCAAAATAAGTACAGCAATCAACCATGCAGCTTTTACATTACATATAAACTTGGACACTTAATACTTAAACACCATGTATTATTTTGGAATTGAAAAGTTGTTCATCATGACAAAATTTGCAAGGATCATCATCCAGTCATGTGCGGCAAACTTCAATAGAGGTTAGTGCTTATGTGCAACGTTGTAAGAAAGTAATTTTTGTATTATAATGGAATAGGTCTCTTTCTAATTGATGCTGTAAGTGTGGTAAAAGCTCACATTTTCCTGTTAATCATTCAACAGCATTCTTTACGATGATGGTGCACTATTGTAAACATCACCCTGGCCCTTCACTGCAACACAGTGGCAACATAACTTGAATTAATTTATGTCAAAATGAGAAAATATACACATCCTATTTAATTTCCCAATATCAGAGTTCTCCATACCCATAGATATGTCTTTATTTATTACAGCTATTAACTTCCAACTAAGATTCAACAACTCTCCTATTATCAGACCATCACTGTACTGTATTGTAAATAGTAAGGGATGCATAAAGATCGTTTCTTTATCAAATGATCAATAAACTATATGTATATACATTTATACTTATATACACATTTGTATTTGATACAAATGGCGTAGAAAATCGACTCACGTACTTATTTTTGCGCAAAAATACGTATTCCTCGATTATCGTAGCGTAGGGTGGGAGCAATACTAAACTAGCGCCCATCGTATTTTTGTACAAGTATTAAGTCTGGACAGGTAGCTAAGACTGAGATATTGCCTAGATTCAATAACTGCTAGTGATTCTGACTATTATTATTATATTATAGTAATACAGAATATCATTATTAATATTACTATCAGTTAAACACATTATTAGTATTAGCTAGCGATATGTCAGGGGTCGAAATAAGTGATTATGATGGCGCCGGTCATTTCTACGTCTTGCGAGGTACTCCGATCGTCGGTCGACACGTTGAAATGTACAAAAATACAATTTCACGGGAAATAGGCAAAAAACGAGGCTTGTAAACCGCCCCCTTGCATCTTGTCATCTGCCTCCCCTGTTCCTTTTCATCATAACTGCTATGCCACTACAGTTTTTGCAGCAACCAGTCATTTTCCTTTGGTGCTGATATTTCGAGCCGGCCATCACTGAAATACAGCCGGTCATGACCATTGTCAGACCCTTATTTCGAGCCCTGTAGGTACGATCTAGTTACATGCTTGAGGTCACTTAAAAGTTTATGAGAAGCCTCCGATCCCCGGCGCCATCGAGGAGGAATCCATGAAATTGAGCTCGAGTTACGCTACAAATCTAGTTCACAGAGTTTAAGTCAGTAAATATCACCAAGATATCGTTCTATAAGTCTGCTGCTGGCGTCTCTTATGAGTTACCTGGTTCTACAGCGTGGCTACATCGAAATAACGATTACGACTCGCCAGCTATCATATGATCATATCGAGCTGCATATTGGGCCCAAGTTAAGCCTGGCCCGAGCCGCGTACCCGTCCTGAGTGACAATCATGACATACGTCTTGCTAAGTAGAATTATTAAACAATGAACAGGACATGGTCTTAATGACATGCCTACCTGATGGTAATAACCAATCTCTTGCGATCAATCGCTTCTTGTTATGCCTAGGATCATCTCAACGGCTGCAGAAGTACCTCATTACTGCTCACAACTGTGTTTACTTCAGGAACACCATTGATGTACCCATGTTCTGTCTGTGAAAATATAATGGCGGATGCACAAACGATTACATATTTATTCCGGTCTGTGTTCAATATTTGTTCAATAAAGTCGAAGGCCTATTTAAAAAAAAGCGCCGTGTGCAAGAGGAACTTGTTTTATTATTTTCGACCTATCAACAGACATATATAAGATTTCTATAGGAATTCTAGGATATTTCTCTCGTGAGCAAGCTACAACCTTCCAGAACCGCTTACACAAATCGGACCATGAGTGACGCATGGTCTCCCCAGACATGAGAAACTCACCGAATCAACTTGGAGATAAGGATCAACAAATAGGAGAGAAAGTATTTGTGATACACGGATGCAGCTCAAGAACCAGCACCACAAACGTACGCGGGTAGTCACTGAGTCAATCGCCTCACCTTTCCAATCTGTAGGTCCCATACCAGCACTGCCTAGATAGCCACTTCTTATGAGTATCTAGAATCAGGCTATTTCTATACCTGCGTTACGTAAATTGTAAAAGATTTGTATTGTAATAGCTTTAGTAAGTGTAATTATCATCCGAATCCATTGTTAAATTTAGATGGCTCTTGGAATTTGCGTATAAAGCAAGGTATCAAAGTGGCGCTCATTTTCTTGAGAAAACTAGTCATTTTCAAAAGGGTACCAATTCGTAACATAAGAATACGATCCTCGCAAGTCTATATACCTAAGAGAATGCTGCTCACAAATATAGATTTGGTAGTCTATATGTCAAAAATGTGACCAAGTTATCAATTGTTGACCAAGAACAGCCCTTATAGTCTCGAAATTTAGAATATTGCTGGAACTGTGACAAAATCAAGAAGTGGAATTACAATTTTCTTCAGGATCCGATTGAAGAAGAAACTGAAGCTTACCGTGCAATCTCCTTTTTTGCTTTCTGTCAATAAACTATAAACAGAAGAAGATAAATCAAGAAATACCATGAATAATAGGTATAGCTGTTTATAGAATTTATACAGAGAATATATCATTATGTATGTATGTATGTATGTATGTATGCATGTATGTATGTATGTATGTATGTATGCATGCATGTATGTATGTATGCATGTATGTATGTATGTATGTATGTATGTATGTATGTATGTATGTATGTATATGTATATGTATGTAGAAAGAGACATTAAGGAAAGACATTTGGAAATTCGCTACTCCGAGTTT
>JAAAKL020012063.1:0-13273 GCA_010016065.2 Carybdea cf. marsupialis auct. non (Linnaeus, 1758)
TATTGAGAACATTTGACGCCATTTCAGTATTCAAATGGAAACAACTAAAACGTACCCGTCCAATGAAAACTTTTACAAGCCAATCAAATTTAAGTAATCAGACATATAGCCTTGTTTTAATCTCTTCATTATTTCGAATTGTTATAATCGCTAATGAAAGCTTTGATCAATTTTGACTTATGTCATATAACTTACATAACTATTGATATGTATCTAACATGTCTTGTACCAAGAAAACTTCATTGTTATATTTCCAAGTGGGTTATAGTGCGAAGTTGGCTAATGCATGGAAACTACGCAATACAAGTAATAGCAATGTATAATAAAAACAATGTATGACAATAACAATGTATGATGATAACGACGTACAATGATAACAATGTATAATAATAACAATCTATGATAATAATGTATAATAATAACAACGTATAATAATAGCAATGTATAATAACAACTTCAGTGCCATATATACATTCTGTAACTCTACAGAAAAAATAAGCTCATCCTCACTGTTTTCACCCATTACCAAAAGGAAAACAAGATCATATAGGAGCCGATATTTATTTCACACATTGTTACAACAACAATACAAACATATTCAACATATTCAAAAAAAAGAAAAAAGAAGGTGAAAAAAGCAAACGACAATAATAACAATCCTGGCATAATTAAATGATAACTTTGATTCAAAGCCCATAGTCAGTTCAACAATAAAGAGGATACTGTTCCATTTGATAATCAAATCTGGGCGAAAGGTATTACCCGATAAAACTGACGGAGAAAGAAAGCCTGCAACATCACAGTATATAGAGCAATCTTTACTTTCGGATGAAAAGAATTGAGTCATGACGCCAATTGTAACGTCCTTCATTTGGATGAACTTTACATCCAGATTCAACATGCTGCAAAGTTTGTGGATGCAAGGAAGAGACGCATAAATTACTCTTGAATCTTTTCCATAATTTTCGAGAAATTAAGACAAAAAAGAGTGCCGGAGTGGGCGTCAGGGACCCGACGATCACAAACAAGGCAGTACTCTGGCATTGCAAGCATGCCAACCTCGCGATAGCATGGATTGACTAGAAAGAGGCCGGTGACATGATGTTACATGCTTGGGTCATTGAATGCTTACGAATGTTTAGGTAACTAAATAATTATAAAAAAAAATAAGAGAAACATATTTCTTTCACTCCAACCTTTCACTTGCCCTCAGAGTTTTGATGTCTCTCATATAGAATTTAATTTTTTTCATTGTATCAATGTTCGGTTTCAAATAGAAGATCTCTCTTTGCGGTCTGTTTTAAACTGATAGCTATAAATATTTTTATACCGTTACAGTAGTCTGGCACAACAAACTCTAATCCTTGCTGCATTCGTGTAATGGCAGCTGTCGATTAAAAAATATCCTCCAAGAATGCATGAACTTATGAAAAACTGAGCTTACATCTTCTGAGATATCCTTGGGAGATCACATTAACACGGGACTCTACCATTTCAATAGTTGATCTCAACTTCCTTTTGTGATATATATGATTTTGCTGATGTTGATGCTCAAGAAGGTTCCTCACTAGATGATTTTCAGCACCATTCGCTGGACGATCGCCTTAAAATTTTTACTACGATTTTTATGATGAATGCAGGAAATTACCCCCAATTATGTTGTGCGATCAGCAGAATTTGGAGCTGAAACCGTTAAAGGAAGTTAAATGCATGGAGACTTGTGTAAACTACGTTTATCTTAGGAAACTTTAAAATATGGAAATCTCCATCTTTCCGCATTGCACTCTGCTTACACAATATCTTACGTGAAATGGGCTCACGAAGTAAGAATACCACTTCTCAAATTTAAGCTTTGCTTATCGGTACGCTCAGCATAAGTTCATCTTCAGCCACTGCTGGCATTTGGATACTTCAAGACTTCAAGACTAAAATGGTCCTGTTGGTAAGGACTCGTCGTACGAAATTTTAGGTCAGTTCCTTCTTAGTAACGATCGTTTCGTTGAAGAGACTGTCTTCAATGCAGATGTGATGATGCGAGCTTTACAGACGATCGCTCTAGAAATCGAATGGTGGAGATCCGACAAACGAGGTGCCGAAGTGAATGGGGCAGCGATGAGTATAAGATAGATATCTCATGCTTATGGACGATCTGAAAACATATATTTAAAAAATCGACGGCCAAATGGATTCTTTTATCCAAGACTTTGAACGTTACACATAAAAAAGCAAGTAGTTTAGGTTACGAAGAGAGGAAAAAGTGTGATTAGTGAAAATACTGATCATCCAACTGAAGAAGTAATGCAAGACATAGGTGATTAAAGATATTTGGGATGCTTCAAATCGGACATTATGGAGAGGAAGGAATCATGCACAAAAAAAGAGGGGAAGAAGAGGGGATCAAGATTGGTGGATAATACAAGAGGGGGGTAAAGCTATTGTCAATTACATTGAAGACGTACGATATTAGTTATTAAAACTTTGGCAGTGGCAGCATTAAGGTATAAAACTGGATCCGTTAAGTGACTTGTGGAAGAACTTAAACAGATAGACAGGTCAACAAGGGAAATGATGACCATAAATGGAACCTTCCATCCAAAAAGCAATGTTGGCAGATTGCATGTCCGAAAAATAATGCTAGACGAGGCATTAATTTCGGGTAAGAGGCGAGGAGAATAATTTTGGATGGTTTGCTAAGCATTGCCAGGAAAAACGTATCTAAGATTATGGAGTTGATGGAGTAACATAGGTAGTGGAGACATAAGATAAAGACGAAGTACTCATTAATTAGTTGACTACTTTTTTGGTAGTCAAATAAGCGTAGACTAATTGGTGTCCCCTAGTCATAGATGATCCATGTGTTGCTTTCTGAGGATGAGCTTAGTGGTCAGAAACATATTTAATAGGTTCCTCAAGTAATACAAATGTTTGTATGTCCCGTTGAAAACGACTCGAATGCAGCGATGTACAGATGCATCTCACTGTAGGAAAAAAAGCACAGAATTAAGAGGGTAGTTGCCAGCACGACTATGCAGCAGAAAACAGTTTTCTCTTAGCAGTAGGAGTAGTGGTTGCGTATTCAAATAAAAGGGAACGACAGCATGGGGGAGGTGAAGTTTCTTTTCACGTTCGTATATTATTGGCTTTCCTCCGAAACAATAAGAATGTTATCGATACAATAGGAAGAGGTGCTCATTTTCATCCAACTTAAAATGTGACATTTATTCACTGCTGAAGTCTGATACTTGGAAAAGGGTGGATGACGTTACGTTACGTTTACGTTATTGGACTGCGGAAAGAAGTAACAGACTTAGTACACAAGCTACTGTCTTGCGGCCGATAGAAGTCGGTTATATGAGGTAACCTGCACAATACCTCATCACTGGAACAAGAATGGAATAAAGTAGTGCCCTAAAACAAGTGGCTAACTCTATGCCATGTGATAAATAGGGATAAGAATAAGTTGTGTGTGGCTGAAACGTTGGTACTGGAGTGTTGCAGTCACTCAGCATGACCCTAGACAAGATGAGATGACCATGGAACTTCATATTCTAGATTGATGATTTTCCATCACTTTCACTTCCATCACAAATCTATTTAGTGACTACAAATTTCATTTTGATTTCTTTTCTAAGTTCCCCAATGGTATACAGGTGGACACGTTTGATTTCCATTTGGAAGTTATAATTGAAAAGCTTGTATTCAGTGCCTATGTAGACTATGCCGGGAACTGCAAGATGTCTTAAATTATCTTCATTAAAACTAAAAGCATCCTAATACCTACAACTTCGTTTTGCTACCATATAATAAAAAGCGGGGCTGTTGAGCGAGTTCATCAGTGATTTTAAGTTTTACAATCTTGTTTCCAGTGCATTAATGAAAAGGGTTCCATACTCTGTGTAGTGACTTGTTTCACTTAGCTTTCCTACTTCTAAATTTGGAAAAATATAGGAGTAAGCGGCAGGGCGTACTTGGGACGTGGTACAAGGTAAACGTTTTATTTAAGTTACGAATGAAACACTCTCCCACTGCTGAGAATGTTGGGGAAAATGGGGCTAGCTGAGGGTATCGTTAGTGTCACCACGACTATGGTCACCTACTTCGTCCCGACAAAGCAATGCATCGTCATCCCCTTGCACTACAGATGATACACTTATATGAATTTTTGTGAATCAGAGAACAAGGTATTGAAGTTGGGAATCACACCTTCGGGGGGCTCGTGAGTGTCTCCCTATTAATCAGCCACGCCCAACTTCTTACTTTCCTTAACAATGGTCGACCAGTCAACTAATAGTCCTTCTCTAGTGGAGGATGGACAGCATTAAGTACGACCATAATACTCAGGCCAGGAGACTTGACATTTTGACTCTGTGGTGTGAGAGCACAAAAAGAGATAGAGAAAGTGGAGAAAAACCAGGATCTGAAGAGAGAGAATGCATATCTAGGGGTATGAACACAGTTCGATGTGCTATTCAGGAGTTCAGTAAATGGATTGAAAAAGTTAAGATAGACGTCACTAGAACACTTGTTCACAAAACGACATTAAAGGGAAGTGCAAGGGCTCTAAGCAGAGTTATAAATTACTTTTTATTTAGTAATACTGCAAATTGAACAATTTAATGACGACAAAGGGCTTACCTTTCTCAACAACAATTCGCAATCAGCTCGCCCATGTCTTCTGGCCAGTGTCTCTGCTGTTTGTCCCCTCTAAAATATAAAAGAAATAGTACTAGGGCAATACACAGCTACCGAAACTGTGCTGTGTAAAAATGGGAGTGCCATAAAAGCATTCTGTACGGAAAAGACGAGTGGAGATAACAGTGTGTACTGTGATGCCCATGATATGAGTTTTAGAACGTTCTAATAAAGTATCATATCATTGTCATTACTTCAAAGACAGTCTATCATCCATCGCTGAGAAAATAACTTTAGTAACGTTCAATAACGGCATTGCTCTAGCCGAATAAACTATTTTCCAAAAGCAGGGATTGCTCGAAACGGAGGATCGAAAAGATGATGAATTTTAACTCCGGCTTACTTCTCTTAGTCTGTTGAAAAAGTGTAAGGAGCAAAACAGCTTATATAGATGTGCCAAAAAAGAAACCATCAACAGATCTTAAGAAAGGTGTATCAATGTGCATATTCCTCTTTTTACTGTTCAAGTTCTAAGTGGAAAATAATCCTGTCAGCCATCTTTAATATTATTTTAGATTTGGTCGACTGCAAAAGCAAACTACAGCCACATTACACAGCCATTAGGAAAAGGGATTTACTGATGAGGTAAAGATGGGTGAAGTAGACATCATAACAATCATAAAATCCGATATCTGCACATGAAGCGTCGACAGCTGGATACGTTGTGCGTGATATTCTGTACTCTTAGCACTGAAACCCATATACGTTGTGCGTGATATTCTCTACTCTTGGCACTGAAATCCGTATACGTTGTGCGTGATATTCTCTACTCTTAGCACTGAAACCCGTATACGTTGTGCGTGATATTCTGTATTCTTAGCACTGAAACCCGTATACGTTGTGCGTGATATTCTGTACTCTTAGCACTGAAATCCGTATACGTTGTGCGTGATATTCTGTACTCTTGGCACTGAAACCCGTATACGTTGTGCGTGATATTCTGTACTCTTAGCACTGAAACCCGTATAAAGTTTAAGTCTAGCTCTAGTTAAATCTTATGAAGGATCAGTGGTAGGGTGGAGATTTTTCAGTGGTGACACATATGGATATAAGAGAAGTTGCAGAATCGTCTACGGGAAATATAAAAAAAGGAATAGAAGAAGATGCAACCCAAGTTTTGTATAACTTAAATATATGAGTTAACACTACATCAGCTCACCGTATCCACAGCAACAACATCTGCTCCCCACTGTAGCAAAACCTTCAAAATGTTAAGGTATCCTCTCCTAGCCGCCAGCATGAGAGAGCTCCATCCAAACTACGAAAGACATCCATCACGTCGAACATAAGATTCTTCAGACATTGAACCCATAAGAATTTGCCAGTCAAATCAGCAGCTGCCATTACGTAAATGCAGTAGGAATCAGATTTTGTCGTGCCACACTACTGTAACATTACAAAAACCAGTAATAGCTATCAGTTCAAAGCAGACCGCAAAGAGGGATCCTTCTATTTAAATCCCAACATTTTTACAACCAAAAAAAATTCAATTCCAATCCATGTTATCAAGGTTCAGAAGATTAGATTTAAAGATATATGTTTCTATTATTTTTTATATGTAGGGCACCCATGTAATTACTTCCCAAGTTAATATGTGATCCAAATAGGCCAGATGTCCTACTAATCGTCTGTTTTATTTTTGTATACTATTGAAACATTGTTAGATAGTATCCTAAATTTGTACAGCACGAAAAGAAGAAAACAAGGAGGGAAAAGTTCTCCCTATCGTGTCTTCTCCTTTAAACCTTTTCTGCTGTTTCAAAATATTTCAAAATTAGATACCCAAATAAATCAATGAACAAATACGTTTAGGATCAGATAACAAGGCAGCACCTCAATAGTATAAGGATTACCAGCCTAAATATTAAAACCAAAGGGTTGAAGAGATTTTCACAATTAAAGTACCTTTTACAAAATGCCACGGTAATGCCACAACAGGTTACCTTCGACCCTTGCAGTTAAGTTCATCGATTTTGGTTCACCACATATTAAAATTGGATTGCTTCTTCAGTTTACGAAAACAGCTATTGGTTATGCTCTTGTTTAGAGGGAAGGAAAATAAAATTATATAAAACAAAATTAAGTGATTGTACATTAAATGTACAAAAAATGTCAGCTTAAAATTGAACTAGGCGCCTTAGAGTCATATAGATTCCTATTTCCAAAGATAGCTTAAAAGATGAGATACTAGCAAAATGAGCAACAACCAAGTGGGGCAGAGGGCCATGCGCCACGATCATAATGACTTCCTTGTAACCTTTTTCGTTAAATATTAAGTAAAAGATATGAATATATGCTTGATAATCATTTTCTGTAACACCTCAAACAAGACCCTTCCTCTTGACATCGTGTGTATGGAGATTGCTGTACTTGCAACAATGTCATTGTAATGAATTTCTAACAGGTACCTATTTTGATGACAAATGTCCTTTAGAGTTCTTATTCAATAAGCCATTTCAAAGATAACTAACCTCATCTACAGCATTTACATTCGCACCAGCTCCTAACAGAATCTCCACCATCTTTGTGCCGCCTAAACTGGTGGCAAACATGAGTGCACTCCAGCCTTCCTAGAATAGGAAAGTTGAAATACATCCATATATGGCATTAGAAATGGTCACGAAAGAGGACAACACAAAGGCTTGCAGTCCGAATCTTACGTATTTGAGCTACGGTCATTAACAAAACACAACTCTGACCTACGGCTAAGCTTTATTATTTAATTGATTTCTAAAAGGTTAGAAGCGATACAGCTCTTTATCCACTCACTATTCATAGAAAGTAGTCAAGTAAAAGAATTCAATCAACGACGAAAAGGGCAGTATCAGTTGATTGAACTACATTGTAATCACCCAACTAAAAAGTCTCAAATTTGAGTTAGAGTATGAATGAAATAACAGAGCCATATAAATAACAGTACCGACGATGGGCGCCACTGCAAACTTCTCTGATAATGAAGATGGGTATCAGCGATACCGATTTATGAGCACTAATCTACTCCACCAGCTACAGGACATACTCACTTTGTTATGATCGTCTCTCTCTGATACGGAACTGTATCAGGCATGGCTTAGTCGTTTTGGGTCCTTTCTGTTTTTTATTTATTTATTGTCAGAATAAATTAGCTACTTCTATCCTTCAGGTATTTATCCAGCATATTCAGCGTCTAAGACATGGGACACGTCTATAGGACGGGCTTCTAGAGTTTATGTCGGCCAAACTTTCCTCTTTCGGGCTGGGTTTTCAAACAAGATTTATGACTAACCTACAACATGCTCCATCACCTCCATTAAGTGGACAACTGCACCATTTAGCAAAACAGACGTTATACTCATTGGTTCCACTTCGTTTACAAAGATTTCAGGGTCCATAGTAGAAGTGCTTTTAATCTACTTTAAATGTTTGTATATCATCTTTTCTGTTTAGAATTCGGAGGGGTAATTTTTCACGTAAATTGAGCAAAAGATGACAACCACCTAGAAAAATCAAAGTTACAACAGCAATACGTAAACCTACTCCTAAAAAACTGCAATGAAAAGAGGAAAGATATCAACCCGCGACCTTCAGGATTGTTTTGACGTACTTCATTAACTGCATTTGTGTCCGGGCGCTCCATCAGCAAACGCTCAGCTACTTTGAGATGACCCCTTTCGACAGCTAGCATCAACGCAGTTTTCCCTTGCTAAAAAATAAAAACATTCTTGTTAATAAAGTAGGATTGTAAGTAACGGAAAATATCTGACTGGGTTAATGTCTGCGCATATAATTTTCCCCTATTTGAATAAGGTCTGGCACAGACTATTTAATATTTGCTTCATAACATTAATAAAGGGGCCTACTCGCCATTGGAGGCTGAAGATTATGCAGTCATGGCACCATTTAGTACATAGTAGACGATTCCTCTCTCTAACTATCTTGCACACGTATCTCTCTAACTATCTTGTACACGTATCTCTCGAACTATCTTGTACACGTATCTCTCTAACTATCTTGTACACGTATCTCTAACTATCTTGTACAAGTATCTCTCTAACTATCTTGTACACGTTCCTTTACGCCCTTCATTGATGAGAACCGAACTTTAAAAAAGTCATGATTTCATGATTTCAGTTAAAATGGTGTTGATGACATTTTGCCTCAATGTTTGTTTATATACTTATACCATTATGTCACAATATATAGCTCGTGACGTCAAAAGTTTTCGTTTTTTATCTAAAATTTGGGGGATCACAATTTGAGGCTTACTTATTGCGGATGCCAAATATCAGTGAATGAACAAGTGAGTGAATGAGTTAAAAAGAGAATAAGTGAGTGAGTGAAAGTGAGCGAATAAATAAGTAAATGAATGAGTAAATTAGTCAATGAATGCGTGAATAAGTAAGTGAATGACTGGGTGAATGAGTGAGTGAATAAGTGAGTGAATATGTCACTGAGAAAGTGAGTGAATAAGTGAGTGAATTAATGAGCGAATGAATCAATAAATTAGTAAATGAATGCGTAAATAAGTGAGTGAATGACTGAGTGAATGAGTGAGTGAATAAGTGAGTTAATATGTCACTGAGAAAGTGAGTAAATTAATGAGCGAGTGAATCAATGAATTAGTGAATGAATGCGTAAATACGTGAGTGAATGACTGAGTGAATGAGTGAGTGAATAAGTGAGTGAATATGTCACTGAGAAAGTGAGTGAATTAATGAGCGAGTGAATCAATGAATTAGTGAATGAATGCGTAAGTAAGTGAGAGAGTGACTGAGTGAATGACTTGGTGAATAGGTGAATAAGTGAGTAAGTGAGTAAGTGAGTGTGTGAGTGAGTGAGTGAGCGAGTCAGTGGGCGAGTAAACGACTGAGTAACTTAGTGACTTAGTGTGTCAGCTGTTGAATTGATAAGTTAGTCAGTGACTTCATCAATCAGCGAGTCATGCACGCCGACAGACAGTTAGGTGGCTAGCAATGAGGCATATTGGTTCGACGTACTTTCGAAACGCATGACCCATAATACGGACAGTCAGTGGTATTCTAATTAAACTTATCAGCCATCACTTACCATATCCACCCCATTAACACTTGCTCCATTTTGTAATAAAACCTGAACCATCCTTAGGTGTCCTCTTTCTACTGCAAACATTAGCGCACTTCTTCTATTCTAAAAAGGAAATTAAATAATACAATTTAAGCAAAAAGTCTGAATAGAGGCTTTTAACAGTACAAACATCAATAATCCAAACGCTTGAAGTTTTGCAAACAAATCTATATTGGTTGTAATTATCATAATTACCGCTCTCCCCCAGTCTAAAACCACTTCCGAAAAATGAATGACTTAACTACGGGGATTGTTTCAAGTTAAAGGGCAACGGTAATCAATTTGTCCATTATACTAACATGTCATGTTTAGTCTCACCTCCCAAACTCACGCTTTGCTGGTTGTCTGAAGTTATTATTTATGCTACGTTATGAATCGTGTAGCTTTCTTTGGATCTCTCTTCTGCTGTCTCCAACAGCTTTGTGCCTTGTTAGGTGTGTAAGTGTAAGCGTGGACGGAGAAAGTTATAAAATCCTCTTCAACATAGATAAATTCCAATGCAACATCCAGGGTGATAGTCTACACCATTAATGTCCTGAATAGAATCTGACCCACCTAAACTACGTCGATTTATCTACTAACTTGTTCATGATGCAAAATATTTCAATTATTCTATATTTGTATGTAGACGGTACACTCATATATTGAGTGCTCGGTGTGGCAAGGAAGTATACAAACCCCCTGCTAATTAACCTTTCATAAACGTAATAACCCTCTCTAAAGCCTGATCAATCTCCATTGATAAGTAAGGCTAGTCTAAAATCCTACCCTCTTAGATCAAAATATACCCCTCTTATAATTTGCACCAAAGGATCTACTACATCAAATGTTCGAGAGAACGAACAGTAATGTTTCCGTGGTTTAAAAATAGGTAGGGTCCCGTCCCTCCTATTGGCTGCCCCCTATTCTTTCTGGCATCCTTTGAGTTGCCATGTTGGTTGGTTCTAAAGCTATGCTGGGCAAAACTGACAAATTGGTCAGTTTGAATGTATATACGTGAGATGAAATACACGATAAAAAATTATTGTGCAAACTTACAAAAAATAAACTAATTTAGAATTGCTGAATATGGCACTGGTATAATAATCACTCACAGAGGAACATTATACATATTTCATCTTCATTAGTTGGAACACCTTACTAAGTCACTTTCATGGTCCATTACACGGTTGGCTATTACATATTGGCCAATTAAAATATCCTTCTAATTAGCTCTGGGCTTTTCATGAGTTAATTTGCAGCTCTTAACATAAGGAGGAAAGTGATGCTTTGGTATTAATTGCTAATGTCAGACTGCATAACAGTCCCCATCTAGTCAGACTGACCAACAGTTCCCATCTAGTCAGACTGACCAACAGTCCCCATCTAGTCAGACTGACCAACAGTTCGCAGCTAGTCAGACTGACCAACAGTTCCCATCTAGTCAGACTGACCAACAGTCCTCATCTAGTCCGATTGACCAACAGTCCCCATCTAGTCAGACTGACCAACAGTCCCCATCTAGTCCGCGGTAAACTGAAGTTACGAATTCGCAAGAAAACACGCATGAGAGGTGTGAAAGCTCCTAAACGACTTGACATGTCCAAACTACAAAAAGTGGAAACAAAGAACCGCACTTTGCAACACGATGGACGATGTTAACTTTGACGGCACATGGGAGGATTTCAAGAACAACGTGTATAATGTTGGAACCAAAGTGCTAGGCTTCTCTGACAGACATCACAAGGACTGGTTCGATGACAGTAATGACACTGTTAAGGAGCTGATCAAAGTCAAGCATTCGCTTTATCAAGACTTTCTAAGCGCATCACCAGACAATCGTAGAGAAACAGTAAAAGCACTTAAGGAACACAAGGCACTCTTGCAACATGAGCTCAGGAAGATGAAGAATGATTGGCGGAGTAACACTGCAAATGAAGCGCAAAAAGCATTTGATAGACACGAGACAAAAACATTTTACCAACTTCTACAAAAATTTTCGGTCCTAGATCATCTAATATTGCACCTCTAAAATCACTTGATGGCAGAACCACAATAAAAGATCCAGAAAGTATACTGGAGCGCTGGACTGAGCATTTTACCAACCTGTTCTTTAACCCCTCCCTTGTCGATGACTCAGTTATTAATGATCTACCCGAGAGTCGAATAATCTGGGAAATGGGTGATCCTCCAACATTTGATGAAGTTAGAAAGGCTATCAACCAAGTAAGGATCGGCAAAGCCCCTGGATTTGATGGAATTTTAATAGAGCTTTTACGATTTGGTGGTAACAACATAACCTCAGCAATCTTTCATTTGATCTCACAGTTTTGGGGAGATAACCCAATCACACAGGACTGGATTGATGGCATACTGGTTTCATTGTACAAAGGAAAGCATTCTAAATCCGCAAGTGATAACCATCGAGGCATAACCCTTCTAGAAGCAGTTGGAAAAGTTCTTTCCCGCCTCCTATTAAACAAGTTAACCTTTTTCATCACTCCATCAGTAAATCCGGAAACACAATGTGGCTTTAGAGAAGGAAGAGGTACTACTGAAATGATATTCTCTGCCAGGCAGTTGCAAGAAGAGTGCATTGAACAGCAAACCCCATTATACCAAGTGTTTGTTGACCTGACAAAGGTGTTTGATACCGTTAATCGTGATGCACTATGGAGGATACTTGGGAAACTGGGTTGCCCGCCAACATTTGTCAACCTAATAAAATAAGTGCACCATGATATGAAAGTGTACCTGTGCTTCAATGGGTTACTCTCAAGGAAATTTCTGTAGACAATGGAGTGAAGCAAGGAGATATTCTCGCACTCTTCTCTATTTACTTTACCATGCTCTTGTCATATGCCTTTCAAGACTGTGAAGCAGGAGCATCTATCAGAGTTAGAACAACAGGGAAGCTATTCAACCTGAGGAGATTTAATGCGAAGTCGTTAGTATTTAACTCTTTGATTCGAGAGCTCCTATATGCCGATGATGCAGACTTTGTGACCCATTACGAGGAAGATTTGCAGTTGGTAATGGATCGCTTCTCTGCAGGTTGTGATGCTTTTGGTCTCACAATTAGCACTAAAAAATGTGGTATGCTATATGCAGGTGATTGCGACCTTGTAGCACATTCTGAGGAAGACATGCAAACATTGATGAATCTTTTGTCCGCAGCCTGTAAAACTTTTGGATTGACAATTAGTTTACGTAAAACCAAGGTCATGTTCACACTGCCTCCTGGTATGCCTTACAAAGAACCATTGATGGTAGTAAAAGGTATTAGGCTTGATGTGGTAAACACTTTTCCTTACCCTGGAAGTACAATCTCTAGGGATGGCACTCTCGATTCTGAGATCTATGCCCGCATACAGAAAGCAAGCGTTGCCTTTGGTAAGCTAGAAAGCAGGGTGTGGTCTGATAGGGGTATCCGATTTCAGATAAAAATCGAAGTCTACAAGACCTGTGTGCTGACATCTCTTCTTTATTCCTCGGAGACGTGGACAACTCACCGGAGGCA
>JAAAKL020012064.1:0-13273 GCA_010016065.2 Carybdea cf. marsupialis auct. non (Linnaeus, 1758)
TCTGAGTAATTGTATGGCAATGTTTTTTCATACTTACATAGATCTAAGGTCAAGCATCAAATATTACTAACAATTAATTTTCCAATTATACTACTTACATTTTAGAAAGAGCCTTTGACTTCGATAATACACATGCTTCAATTCTTGTTCTTAGTCGTCCCAGATCTTCCATTGTGTACTTCAAGCTTGTACAGTTTCTCCTTCCTAACCTCGTACATCTGTCAAGGTGCTATCCAGCGTAAAATAAAACCTTTCATACTCTACTGCTGTAACCGATAGTGTTGTGAGAGTCTTCAGTAGTGTTTGGGGGGAACGCGTAAAATGCTAAAAAAGTTAAAGATGTACTTTCCTAGAATAGTCAGAGATGTACTTTCCTACAATAGTTAGAGATGTACTTTCCTACAATAGTTAGAGATGTACTTTCCTACAATAGTTAGAGATGTACTTTCCTAGAATAGTCAGAGATGTACTTTCCTAGAATAGTCAGAGATGTACTTTCCTACAATAGTTAGAGATGTACTTTCCTAGAAGGATTTTTTAATCATACATGTACTATTCTAGAATCAAATTAGGGTTATTGGTAGGGGTAGGGGTAAGGGTACTAGTATCTACTCTTACAATGGGTTTTTTAGGAAACTACATCTTCGCAAGAAAATTTCTATAATAGTATAACTTGGTATAACTTATAACTTGGTAAAGTATAACTTGGCAATTCTAGGTTAGTATGTACCCTAAATTTCTAGCATTTTATTACGACCCGTGTTTGGGCATTAAGAAGCACTTCAGCTTAATCGGTGCCTTAGGTTATGATTATGTCCTTACCGTTTGGACATATGCCAAATGACTGAGTGTGATCCACGTTTGAAGCTCGGCGATGATCTTTTCACATTTCTATAGTATCTCTTCAAACTTGACATTTTAAACCTTCCTTCTCTATGGCTCTTTATCAAGTTGACCTATGTACAAGACCATGGTTTTCTGTATCATTACTTCATGAAAACCCAAAAATTTTCCAAGCCTTGTATCCGCTTTTGTTTGATTGCAAGTTATGGTTCAGTCTACATGTAATCATGTGTTCATTTTAGTATGATCTTGCAAGAATTAGGACCAGGAAAGTTACGCTTTAGCAAGGACATCCAGTACATAATTTGTTATACGGCGAGACAAAAGTTGTCTAAGCAATTGATTTGTATTTAAGGAATTAGTGATTAGCATCCGTGGGTTGAAGTACAATAACCTTGTAATTATCAAGAAGTACACCTTTCTTAGGAGCCTTCAAATTTCTATAACTTCTCAGAACAGCGGGTATTCACATTTGCAAAGCCTGTTGTTGTTTTTCTATTATGTTAGTGACGTCCATTCATAAGGCATTACTCTTATTGTCATTGGGAAAATATTTTCTTTGTCTAGTCCTTCAGGTCTAGTCTATAATACATCCATTCATTTCCCTCAGCAATTTTGTGATTTTGTTGAGTCATTCCTTCCAAGATAGTTATCTACAAAATTGGGAAACATTATCTTTTCACTAGCTCGGTTAGTAAATAGTTGGATAGTCTTCACATTTTCATTTCCTTTACATTGGAACTTCAACTAGGCAAGAATGATCTTTGAGGTATTAATTTCATTTCTATTGCTATACATTAGCTACCATATCTTCAAGGTTTTCTCTTCTTCCAGTTCTTCGGAGAAAAGAAAACCTATTTTACGAGGAGAAATGAGAGAGCTTGGGCTATTCGAATTGTATTGCCAGAAGAGTTTCACGGGAATCTCTTATTTCTCTGCCGTTGTTATTGTGCGATCAAGAACAAGTATGGATGATTACAAAGTCGAGGAAGGGCTGAAAATCCTGGCAAAACGGCATCCTCTCTTACAAGCTGCAATACGACACTGTCAAGACAGTATGCGCTATTATTTCACTTCTATGTCTTCCTTCAAACTAGATTACGAACAAAGCGAGAAACTGGCCACAGAACCAACTCATTGGAATGATGTAATGTCTACGAACTTGTGTACCCAGTTACAGGACCAAGAAGGCCCGCTGTGGTGTTGTTGCCGCTTGAAAGAAAGCCTTGATTCCCAAACTGGTGATGTTACCAATTGTTTTGTTTTCAGGTTCCATCATTCTATCATCGATGGTATCTCAATGACTATGCTCTTCGATGAATTTTTAAGTATACTTGATAAACTACACAAGAACGAAAAAGTTGCAAATATTTCTTACGATCTTCGCCCGTCTTGCACAACCCTTCTCGCAAACAAAATTCGTCCTGAATGGTGGAGAAGAGTCAAAATGAAAGTTTTTGAAACCGTTTTTAATTTTGGGGTATATACATCGAACAGCGATGAAAGTAAATTGTATTTTAAACGGTATCCAGTAGTAAATAGCCATGATCCTCCTAAAACACAGGAAAGCAACATTGTTTTCTCTTGTCTGAGTATATCTGATACAAACAAATTGATGAATGCTTGCAAACAACATGGCTGTACAGTAAACAGTGTAGTAACAGTTGCAGCAAATATGGCAATGGAGCACATTCTTCAGAATACTTTTGTTGTCAAATCACAATGGATTCAATATATTAACACAATTGATTGTAGGAGAGACATCAATTTATCAGCATATGGAAATATTGATTATCTTGGATTATGTGCCATGACGAGTAAGTTCGATTATTACATGCCCTCGTACAATTTACAATCTTTTTCGAGCGCTTTTTGGAAAATATCAAAAGATATCACTCATGATGCAAAACAGACAATCAAGACTCGTAAATACCTTAATGCCATTAAAGACGCTTTATGTGTTTCGATAAACCGACATAAAACGTCAGTCCGTTTAAGTGCACTGAGCCATCGCGACGTACGATTTGGGAAGAAACCATTACTTATCTCAAACATTGGACGCTTCAATGAATTTTCAAGATGTCTGTTCAGCATTGACAAACTATTCTACACACACGGAAGCTGCCCAGAAGCACAGCTATACTCCATATTTATCAGTACCATCAATGGAAGATTTTGTAGTAGCATGGTCTATCATCCACAAGTTACAGGGAGAGGCCAAGCAGAAGAATTTAATTCAAAATTCCTACAGAATCTAATGCATGCTTGCAATGGTTAGATCTGTCAATTCTATTCATGGGTCGAATCAAGTCTCATTACGAAGATTGCAGTTTCTTGAATATCACACCTTTTCATAATGATGTATCGCTTCTCTAAAGTATGAAAAACTATTAAAGAAAATCAAGGATTTAAGAGACACAATTACAATATAAGCAAGACGACGTGTACACTATTTCACAAACATCCTCTTCCTCACCATCAATCCCCCAGAATCATTGACAGAAATAATTCCGTACCCTATTATTATTATTATTATTATTATTGTCATCATCATCATTATTAACCGTTTAGTCGACTCTCATCTGCAAATACGTCACTAATGTCAGTAAGTAAAGTATGTCAAATAAACAGTTATTATTTGGTTAAAATATGAAATCCGGATAAGATGATTCTCTTCTTACGAGTGTATTCTAAAGCAATGCTCTTGATTTTACATCAATAACGGTTTCTCATCTTTAAGACTGGTATATGCCTATCCGTGTGTCGTGAAAAATGTTTTCATTTGACCACTTTTTACCTTATCCCTAGACCTCTTCCATAATCAGGTATAATCACCCTCAAAATCCCCCACCTCATCTCCTTTATCATAAAGCATCATCTACCTCTCCTAGCTCATGTGTGACTCGTTATTATCATCCCTTACTAGAACGATGCACAGCGGCTCTAAATACTGATCCTCCACACCTTTTTACTATTGTTTTTATCCTCTGTTTCTGTTTGAAACGGTTGTATAAGCATTAAATCAACCGTTTTCGGACCCGTCTCATTTGTTTACCTGTCCCTCTCTTGCTCATTTATTCCTCAGCGCTAATTAACTCGTGCCTTAACACTTTTGGCCACTATTGTGTCGTCTCTGGAATTTCGCATCTGAATATTATTAGTTTGGGAGTACGGGGAAATTTGAAGCCTTCTAGCGAATTATTGCCTTGCAGTTTTCACCTTTCAATGTTCAACATTTGAAATTTGATAACTTATACTTTAAAAATGTCTGTCAATAGAAAGTGGTATTTCGTTTATGAAAGATACATTGCGTCAGTTCTAAATGTGTATATAAAGACTGCTAAGTGTGGTAGGAACAAAAGTAGCAATGCAACTGCTCAAATTAAATTTCAAGTTGTTCGACCGCAGTCGCGGACGACCAGAAGGCTCCATTTTCGTATGGCTTCTGTCCGAAGGCAGGGAGGAGCGCCACTCCTCTTCCATGTGTTTCCACAATTTGACCCCAGTATGAACTGGTTCCCATTTACCGACCTGGAAGGATGAACCTCTGCGTTGGCGGCCAGCTTGATGGCTCAGTTTACAAATTGATGAAACAGGCAAGTTTTCAAGTCGTCCTGAGTGGGATTTGAACCTAGAACCCTCTGCACTGCAACTGCTAACGACTAGTTTCATGGTAATGTAAATTATTCAAGAGAGGCATTTCAAAAGCGGGACCAAATAATACTATCTTTACTTGCTCTCAACTATGTTACACAAAGAAGTGATTTTTATTAACCTACGTTCAAGAGAAAGTCTGAATTTGAAGACAATTTTGAAAATTGCATGATGTAATCTTCAAGAAATTTGTGCTCTTGGTACCCAAAAAATGCCCCGATATAGTCAAAAGGAACCTTTACTACAAACTATTTTTGCCATTTGAATACCTACAGACAGGTTAGTGATAATGAGAAAACTCAGTACCTGGAGAATTACGGTTCTAATTTTACATGGTACACCAAAATTAGCAACATTTAAGAGAGAAAAGCCGATTTCAATAGGTCTACAGTAAGAACGTTTTAAAAGAAAATAAAATTTTAAGGTTAAAGTTTTGATTACGGTAGACTTACACAATTGATTGGTAAAGACGCAAGTTTTGATACCACTCATCATGTCCGATGCCATTTGTATAATTTGAATTATTTGTTTAACATATGTCGTTCTTGCATTTTTATTGTCGTTATCGTTATGATCATTTTTTTATCATGCGCATGATTATTTACAATCAAGGCTAGGTATGCAGAGCAAGATTTGTTGTCAAGCCATTTGCGCAAGTCTTCGTCAAAGTTTTTGTGTCGCCTGTAATCACGTTGCAGCTGAGCACTTGTGAAAGGATTTGATATCATCGCATATACAACATGCATTGTACGCACTTACGCGTAAAACTACCGTACTGGACATATCAGGATAGTAAGCGACTAAAGCCAGACCCATTCTGCATTTTTGAGATCACAACCAGGGAAATTAGAGCTGAGTAACAGGACGAAGTTGACAAGTTGACAAGTTATGTAAGCTAAGCATTTATAGCATCTATCGTTTTGTTGCTTAGTCCAGCAGTTACAGGGTAAATGCAAGGTGAGCAAAGTGGTTAACTCAACTATACTTGCTCGCAACATTGCTCGCGGACTACATAGAATGTAGTGAAGAAAAGTGATATGTCTTTGGCCACCAAATAAAGCGTCAAATGATTACAAAGTTATATTTGTGTTGGTATATTTGCACCATTCAAGCGACTGACACCTTTCAGGTTGTTTATTGTCCTTGTAGCATTTTGAGATCTGCATGATTAGCTAGACTATAAAGAGCTTAGTCGTCTTTATTCTCGTCTAACCAGGGAAAAGTTGTTTAATACTTCAGGCTTTACTCGATTCTAGACGTTTCAAAGGTGGATTTTTTCTGACAAATAGAGATATTTTATGTTTAGCATGATGGCTCACCGTAGCTTTTGTCATAGTCAGAGGTGGCGGGAATCTCTTGGAGATGAAGTTTTTATGGGGGTATTTTGGATGAAATCGCATAATAGCCTTGTTATCAATGAGCTAAAGAAAGCTGTCCCTGCAGGTTTGTGTAGCATCGAAATGTGATGTTTGTTTGGCTTAGTCTTGTGCCTTCGAGTAGCCGGCTACAGTTTCCCCAACACAAAAGATTGTCACATCCTTATGTAGTACTCACAAGAGGCACTAATTGAGGGCCGCCAAATTTGCCTCTGTTCTAAGAGCGTCTATTGTTGCCCCTCGTTGAATCTAGAACCGAACTGTTAACGAACATAAATGGCATTATCGCATACTTAGGCGTCTCTAGTGATAGCGTAAAGTGTAGGAAAAGGAAGACAAATATATTGCTATTCGGAGAGCGAGATTGATTTTCTGAAATAGTATTATGCTTGCTATCGAGACCCCGGGTGCAAATATTATACTGTTAAGAAATATATAAACCCAAGCAAAATTCTAATGGTCAAAGACAGACTCATTAACTACTTTATCTATTTTCTCTTTGTATCTGCATTGTATTTTGAATATTTTAAGTTTTGCAACTCAAACCTGTGATCATTTTCCTGATGATGATGTATGATATTGCATCGAAAGCTCGATTAAATTGTTAACAGTAAATCAAAGACGAATTTTTTTGACTCGAGATGTCTTTGACTATTAGAATTTTTGCCTGGGTTTTTATGTTTCTAAACCGTATAAAATCAGTAGATCATGTCAATTATATGATACTTGGTAATTCGTCTTGTTTTACAGCAATGAAGGAATCCTTTTGGATTTTGACAATTTGATGCAAATAGAAACTTTGTGGACTAAAGATATATTATCGCATTGTTGGCACAACCAGTCCGGATGTCCATACGCATTTGTTTGTAAAGAAAGCAAGCACTTTTCGAATAAGTCTTCCTATTACCGGAAAGATTTAAATATATAAGTAAGGGCTTGTGGGTTTTAATGTGACCAGTAGTTCTTATCATATCTCAAATGCTGTCACCCAAAACCAATTTCATTTTTTCACAGCCACAATCTTATGGCAGGTTTAAGAGAGATAAATACAGTCGGCAAATATTTGGCGTTCAACGCCCTACTTCCAGTCCACCAGTATCATCTAGTAAAAGAGTTGGACCGCCTTTGTCCAGTAAAAGAGGAAATCACTTGCACACAAGAGCCATGACTACACCACAGGAGGTTTCGAACGTTTTACCCTATCAGCCTAGGGTTCTATTATGGGGAACGGACAAGGAAGAACCTGCCAAGAAGTTAATAGCAATGAATGATAGAGTATTGATTACAGCCAACAGAGGTATGTGGAGCAATTTGGTGACTGCTAACTCTGGATTTTGTATCAATTAAATTTTTTACGTAGTCGGAATTCAGTTTGCGTTTTTGTACATTTGCCCTTACAGATTGATTCTTCTTTGTCGCAATAATCCTCGGTCGCACCGAGAACGAGAACAAGAAAGATAATAATAAGCTGTTGGAAAAGCGGGTCTGTTCGCCAACGATACATACAAACCTATCGTTCCACCAAACGCTTGCGTTTTCGAATCGTAATGACAGACACAGTGATCTCGTTGATCACCACGGGTGATAACGCGATAGTCATGAGACATAACGCAGGTAGAAACTACTGAATACGATCTGTCACAGTTGGTTTGTACCTTCTTGTTAAACAGCTCGCTGCTATGTGTGTGATTGGTCGACATCTTTCTTATTTATTCTTTTCCTAAGAAGAATTTATTCTCTGGCTCTGATACGCATTTTTAGCATTTCGCCCTTTTGTTGTTGGCGTGTTGTTGCTGCCGATCGTCAGAACTGGCGAACACTTGTGTTGCAAGTTGGCTCTACGCACCGCACGGTGCTCGAGTATTAGTGAGTGAGTGTGAGTGTGTGTATTTTGTGAATGCGGCCTTTTCATATGCTTTCCTTTACAGGGACACTGAACTTTGTCAATGTCTCGTAAGAAATTTTTGAGATGAACACTTTCTCAAATTGGCAATTGAAGCAGGCACCTTCAATTTGAATTACTATACTACTTTGATTGAGAGTCCTTTTTTGGCTGGACACTTTTTTTCGTATATGCATAGTTTTTATTGGTAAAGATTTTAAGATAAACGTTAGACCACCACCTCCACGGTATTTTGCGGGCAATGGCTATTGTCATGTTTCTGTAATGACCATAACAGGAAATTCTGTGAGCCTTTTCATATTTAGTGTCAAATCTCCACCAGCCAAGTCATTATATAAGAATTGAAACGAGATTTTTGCAGGAGAGATTTTTTGAGGAAGAATGTACTTCTTCTGCAAATGGGTGCCCGCCTTGAAGATATCTGTTTTAAACAAGCGCCAGGGCTCTTTTTAAGGGAGACATGGTGTTCTTAAGGAAGAGTACTGTAAGGTATGACAAAGTCGACGATATCTTCTTAATTCGAATCATGTTGTGTTTCCTCATAGGGATTTATAATGACAATGCTATTACTGTACCTGGCACTGTGCGGTTCATAGGGCCAATCCAAGGTATGGGAGAAGACATACAGATTGGTGTCAAGTTGGATGAACCAGGTATGTGGGGTAGTACATAGATTGTCACCTGGATATAAATGCGAGTCACTCGGTTTAAGGATTGTCGTGAAAGGGTATTGTTCACTTCTTGGTGTGCATTAAATATGAAGACAGCATTCTCTCGTTATCTCTTTGCGTTTTTTATATGGAAACACTTTTAACCGGAAAACATTTTTTGGTAAATTTAATGCAATATGAATATAGGATTCCAAGACGCTCATGTGTGCATTCTTATATGTTCGAGTGAAGCAGATTGCTATTAGTTCGAAGAAAATGGACATGATAACCAGCTCATAGCTTAAAATAGAAGCCCATGCCTCGCCCTGTTATCGAAGGTATCGCCTTTCGAGTGGAAAACAATCTTGTGAGACTGTCATCGTAGCCCAGGGCAAAAAATCGAAATCTTATTATTCTCGTTCATAAAGATAGTTTTGTGGTACACGTTTTCAGAATTATCATGTCATTTGATATAAGTTGTAAGATGGCCCATCACCATGTCGTCCAAGTTATGACGCAGAAGAAATGCTTTAATAGTTTAAAACTTCATTAGGTTTTAATCATATTGACAGTTAAATCGTCTATGACGGTTCCGGGGAAAGTCTGTACCATTTTATATGTAAATAGATAAATGAAAAGTCAGTCGTGTTTAGGGTTTATTAAGTTGTTGTTGTTCCACTAACTTGTATCGATTAGATGTTTGATAATGCTGGCCTTGGAGATTTTGAGGAATGCCATGCCAGCTTAATTAATCATATTCAATGTGTAATGCGGTGTTTGTAGAGAGGACTACAGAATGCATGATAATAGTTAATCGTTTATTTTCTGATATTTGCTTTGCGTATAGTTGGTGACAGCAATGGGAAATTCAATGGAGTACGGTACTTTCACTGTCAACCTCTCCACGGCAAGTTCGTCACATTAGAGGAAATAATACGGGTCCTCAATCCAAAGGTTAATAATAAATCTAAAAATTTGATACTTTACATTTAATTTTGCAGGTGCTTAAAGGTTTCACAAATATTACTTGTTCAATACGTCGAGTGACTTCTGCTGTTTTTCAGGAACTTAACTTGAAAATTCACGAAATAGTTGAGCATTGTTAGCCCTTATGATACTACTTAGTTAAGCATAGCGTATTTAGGTTGCAATAGTGTGGCTACTAATATCAAATGGCCGTAGCGGCTCGTGCAGGGTGGGGGGCAATGCCCACTAAAACCTTTCAAAAATGCCGTGGACAACATATATAGACTGAATACACTGTTATTTGTGCTTGGAAGATGCTTATCCAGACCTTGTTCATACTCTTTCCAAACAAATTGTTATCATCTTACAGTCTGGCAAGTTTGCGATTGATGATTTTTATGTCAAACCTCGCTCTTGATGAGAAGGGGCAAAATGGCGTCTTGCCCCACTACGGCTATTGTTTTATTGCGGATGACGAGTAGATTGTCATCACTTCATTGGCTAAGACGTGTCAAAAAGGAGCATCTAGACTGCTTGCCCCATGCGTAACCATGGAAATGGTTCTCGTTCAGAACGTAGCTGTGGAGGAGGAAATCTCATGGATTCAGAGGTAAACACGATTCAAGTGTAGGGTTCCCATTACCAGGGGCAGGGGGGCATGCCCCTATACATTTTAGCTGAGATGGACTTTATGTAAGAGGAAACATATAGTTTGAAGCATGATAGCATTATCTCTTTGCCTACCAAAGTAAAATTTCAAAGGATAATGCTTTTCTGATTTTTGTCACCCACACTTTCAAATGAATTGTGTTGGCCCTGAGTTTTGCGTTAGGTTTGCGGGTTGGGTGCCGTGTGCCGGTGCTGTCGTGTTTCTTTTTATGCTGATCTATTATGTATTAAATATGCTTCGATGTATTATAGTGTTATTCAAATCAAAAGTCTAGTTGAAACGCTATATGACCACGGAAAGTGAAGGCCTCTAGGGGGGTGGCTGCTTGTTATTATTTGAAGATAGATGATGATATGGCAAAATAAATCGTTATTATGGAAGACAAGAAATGAAAGCAATTAAAAGGGCGTGGTTCAAAGAAACATTTTAATGACAAGGCCCAAAAATTCCATCCCATAAACTCTGCCCCACCATTCTTTAGGGCTACCAGCCACTACTGTCAAATGGAGAAATTAAAATACATCTGCATACAATAGACGACAGGGTGCTGGGGTTAAGATGTTGTTTTATAGTCTGAAAGTGTTCTTCATTCTCGCTAGGATCATTGTTACTGGTAGAATGGCTAGACTTGTTGTCCTACCTTAAGCTTCTGTAGATTCCAGTGTGATGTTTTGCTACTAAAACAGACACGCTTATTCCCCAGCCTCATAACGTACCAGATCATAGCATACCATAACATAATATACCATGCCATACCATATCATAATGTACTATCCCAAACCATGGCATATCACCCCGTAAGATACCATACCATCCTATTCTATCTCATTCTATAATATACCGTAACATACCATTGCATGCCATAATGTACTATCCCATACTATACTATACGATACAATACAATGCTATACCAGACTTTCTAGCTCCGAGCCCGGACTATTTTTCTTGAATTTTCTGAGGAGATGGATGTGCAGAACGATATAATTAATGACAGGTGGCCGTAGCGTAGGTCAACCGAAGAATATCTGCAGATATGGGCCTATGGTGACTACGAACAGTCACGTATGGTGTGTTTAGGATAACATAGGTACAATATATATGTATACAACTAAGGATCGTGAATGGGTTCTACTATATCTTGGGCGTTCTGCATTTCCAACCTAGTATGGCTAGGATTGGCCCTTAAACGTCAGCGTTAAACGTTTAGTGAAACTAGCAATCGCTAATAATAGAGTAATGAGAGTGGCTTTTGCCTAACTGTGGTTAAATTGAATTTCCACTTTGAGTGAATGGACGAGGGTCATGTTCATGTCAAAAATAGGGACGACGCTGGTGAAAAAATAAAGTGAAATGAATATTTGATGGATTAAAGGCATGTCGAATTGAAAAGCTGAGAATTCTGTAATCCTGTCGCAATCGTGTAGGTATAGAAGTGACAAGTGTTACTGATACGTGTCAGGAATCTTGTAAACATAATAATCGTCGTTAAAGTAAGTGTCACTTTGTCATATATGAAATGATTAACTGAAGAAGGCTTTCCTATCTCTTCTCTTGAAGTGAATAAATGTAATAAATTGTGTGATGTATGTACTATGCATATAATATACGATATGATACATGATACATGTACTACTGCACCTACAGGTACCCTACAAGTCAACGTCTCCAAGACAATTGATTTCTGCATAAATCTGTCGTGCTATAAAGCAGCGGTAAAGACTGATGGGAAGACAAACATTTGCAGAGGAGCCATTCATCTTATACGTCAAGGTGTTGCCCGCCAAAGGGGTGCGGATGGATTTTATTATTTTCAAAGGAGGCAACCCTTTATGTTATTGTACATTAATCCATTTTTGTAGATAATGTAGCACTTTTTTATCCTTATTTTATCCTTTTGTTTTTCACCTGTACAGGGGAATTTACGTGTTCTGTGATTGTTTTAAATATGATAAAATGTCTTTTAAGTAGTATACTTGAATTCGCAAGTACTGATATGATCTTTATTACAATGTAAAGCATTGTATAATATCAGCTAACAACGGTAGCATGGGATGTGAGTCTATATATCTGCATTCATTTTTACTAGCATGTTGAGGGTAACAGTAAAGAGGGCCGTTTTATCCAAGTTGTATGTGTAAAATATGTAAGATAATTAGCCATAGTAGCAGATATTCGTATTGTTACATATAATGTGTCAGGTGCACATAGAGTTGTTCTAAGTATTCCTAAGTCCTCTTGCGAGCAATGTCAGCCAACTGACGTCTTATGTAAATACCTACAGAAGAAACGAGTATTTTTAAGATCAAGTCTATTTTCCCGTTGATTTCTTAGCAAATGAGGTAAAGTCTGCTTTTAATGAGATATTGTTTGAGAAATGCAGCTGCGACTTTTAAATTGAAATACACCTGCTACCTTACTACAGTGTCATGTTGTCATCTCCATCCCTTATCACTTGCCTACATCCCTTTGTTAATTAATGTGATAAGGCGCTTCCGCGTTTCTCATATAAAATCCGTTTAGAGCGGCTCAGTTCCCTTACATTGGTGTTTTAGTCAAAATAGCTGAGATGCAATTTGAGGTTTAAACAAATAAATACACGAGGAGAAAGCATCTCTGTCAGGGCCGAATTATAAGGGAGGGTGCCTGATTAGAGACTCTTCAATATGTCCGTAATAAAGTCTGGTTTTCATGTATGGCCAACCGTCATCGCCTTTGACCAGACGATGCTAGCGGTAGTAGTGATCATGGTATCACCGTCAACGACCATCGCCGGTGATCGCCGATGACCCAAAAAGGTTTGATTCTTGCGGTGATCGCAGGTAGGAGAATCAAAATGAGAACCTCGAAGGCGATCATGCTTAGGCTCTCGTATGGTATCGGCTGTGCTGCGGTTATCCCGTAAGGAATGGCCCGAACCCAAAATCTTCTCAGTGTTTGAGTTTTTCGGGTTGTTGAAAGACACTTTCGTCGCTTTTGTAAGAGGATTTCCACCATTTATTTGTTTGATAAGAATTATTCGTTGACTAAGTGCTAATATCCTGTTAACTGTACCGCCTTTTGCCCGAAGCCGACGTCTGGCCTTGACAAATGGTGCACAAAAATAGTCTCCTTTTTTGTTTTTTCTTGAACAACCCCGATGAGGCCAATCTTCAGAGGCAACACAAACAAAGTTGTTGATGGATATAAGCCAGTAAATTGAATAATATCTTTC
>JAAAKL020012065.1:0-13273 GCA_010016065.2 Carybdea cf. marsupialis auct. non (Linnaeus, 1758)
AATAAGAAGGGGTAGTCAGCTGGGTAATGATAAGAATACATGAAACTGTGAGCAATCCACATGATAAATACTTGAGCATCACGAGATAAACATACAAATATCAGGTAGCCTTACGACATTCCACACAACAATACCTAATTAGAATTTGTGCATGGTTACAGTAACAGTGGGCATTAGCTGTATATCTATGCTATGCTATATATATGCGGTTATTCATGAGACTTGTCTGTAATGGTGCTGTATAGATTCATTTTGAGAGAGAAGGGGAAGGGGGTTGTCTTACAAGGACAGTTACCCATTTCTAGTTCTCGTTACCCTACAACGTATTATCGTGAATAGAACACGTTTATGCAAATTGTACAGCGAGATCAAGTTCAGTCGTTGTGCTACGCCGGAATTGATGACGAGTGCAAAAGAAAGCTTAAGGCTCGAAATTGTGCAGGTAAAAGATGTCGCCGAAGGACCAAACGTTTATAGGTCTTTAAGCCCTTACTTCCCACATGAGGTGCGTAGAGTGTTTTAAGACCTTACTTGCAAAGTTTAAAATGCAGTTCAGCTACTTCCTTACCCGAAAAGTGTTAATTAATCACTTAGAAAAACTAGGATATAATAATCAAGTCACGAAACAATCAAACCACAAAACAACTCAATAAAAAAAAATGCAGCATTACAGAAAAATTGTCTTAAGCAAGGTATGTTTACTAGGCTTGTACTAACATCCAAGCGAGAATATTATACGTGTCAGTTCACATTATTATACTCTGACTGATAGTAGTTTAACATTAAATATACCAAGGCAGGAAAAATACCCAACATTTTACGAGAGACTTTGGTCAGAACATTTGCAATCGTTTCTGGTGTAGAGCTATATTCGATCTTGTGAGTTGAACTTTGATCTGACGTAAGAAGAAATGGTGTGAAATATCAATATGTTTTCCTCTTGAACGTATTTTCCTCTGAGATTAAAACAGAATCTCGTTTTAAAATATGTAAAGTATTGCATAATCAACGTAACAAAACAAACTCTTAACTCGCTGATGACAGCACCATTACGTCAGCCAGTACTGTAGAAAGAGCAAACGTTGCTTGCTTCTTACTTGACTAACTGATTGAAGCACTTCCTAACTACAAACCGTAAACTGTCACTGATTATCTTGCGTCTTGATTTTGCGGCTTTAACTGTTATCACGATAAACACGCAAGTCTCATGTGTTGTTTGTGAAACATGAGTCCTTAATTATACTTCTTTTAAAAAAGTGAAAACACTCTTCCTGCGTGTTTAACTAAGAATAGATGTAAATCTTAAACCCACAACGACCTTAAAGTGTACCTCCAGTGGTCCGAAATATTTTGATATTTTGTTGATTTGTTTCAAGGAATTGAACTGCCATGTTACTTTTGGTCTCACGTACAGTTTTCTGTAGATATGCCTGATTCTTTAACGTGCTTTTTCCAGAACGAGGAAATTTTGACGTCATAAGAAACAAATCTGACGTCATAAGGGATAGGGAAGTTCAGTTGTTGATGCTGAAAAATCTTTACGAGGCAAACATGTCAGCGGCCAGCAGCGCAGTTTTTAGCTACCTCCCTGGAATGTATTCAAGAGACCGTCGCCACGAAGACCATGACCTTTTGAATTTCTTATCACCGCCATTGGTAACTTTTAGCTTTTCCAAAGTTTGATAATGAATATTTTTGGTATCTTTTCCCAAAGTCAAAAGACTATTACTACCCGATTATAAGGTGAGGTTTGATATCAACTTTTTGCCAAAGCAATTTCAAATGTATTTAAGGATTATTTTCAAAATATAGGTTTGAAACTACTCAAAGCACTTCCAAGTAACCCTTTAAAGTTGGAATTAATCAAGTTTCAGGATATTTTACAAACTTATAAGTAATGAAGTATAGTTTTTGCTGCACCCAACAACAAGTCAACAGCTGAAGGAATTAACGCCTCAAAAGCAGCGGAATAAAAACATAGCAGGGAAATTTCTCTAAGATGATAATTCATTTCTTGCACAACCTGTTAAAAAGATCTATAAATTTATATGATAAATTGCCAGATGCTTTCAAACTAGCAAATATACACCCAACCAACAAAAGAATTTATAGATGATCCCAAAAATTATTTCCCTACTGCCACGAGTTTGCAAAGATTTTGAAAAACTTATCTAGAAACAACTGGACTTATGCCTGACTAGGAAAAGATCTTATATAAATATCAGTGTGGATTTCAACCCCCAAAATAATGGAGAGTAGCCTGACCAGAAACTCCCTATGTGACCAGTTCATAGATAGTAAATACAGCGTTCATCTCGGAGAGGGTAGAACTCGGTGGTCTCTAAAATGACTGGATCGAGCTTCACATTGTTTCCAACTGCGAAAAAGTGTAGTCGCGAGTACTGGCCCCTAGCAGTGAAATAGCGCTTGAATGTCCGACTTCTTATGTAACATTGTTTATAAGCTTCGCTTGATGGGGACTGACGTCACTTTGAGACGGCAGTTGCTCGATCTAGTCTTTTTTAGAGACTACTGGTCAAGCTAAATTCATCGTGTGTAGCAATGGCAATAATAGGAAGAATAGGCAAAATTCTTTAGCTATAAGAAGACTGGACACCCAAATCAGACAGCATGCAGCTGTCACGTACCGAAGTTGCCCCACATATATGACAAAGTTTTTCTACCCTGCCAACAAAGATAGAAGCACGAACAGATCGATAAATTAGCTTTTCATTTTATTTTGTAAGAGCAATATCGGCCAATGTGGCATTTCTTGTTTAGGCTTTAAAACTCGGAATAGGCTACCATCAATTTTAAATTTTCTATTAACCGTACTGCAAAGTAAAGTCAACTCAGTGAAGTTGGAAACGATATCTCGTCTGACCTTTTAAATGCTTTTTTAAATGCACTGGAGTGTTTCTGTAGGCTGAAATTTAGTCACTATGTTCTCCTTGTTACCACGGGCGCAGATCGCTGTAAGAATAGGGGAGAGCAAAAGTATTATATGTGGACAATTTAACATTGTTTCTGGGCCCAAAAGTGGGGGGGAGGGATAAAGCAGCTGTTGTCCTCCCATCTTGAAAAGTGAGGGGGACGAGTCCCTCCCAGAATCTACGCCCATTCTTGTTACCATTATGTACATAATTTCTGCAACTGGTCGTGCGAAGGAATGTTTCGGAAACAGTTGGGCAAAAGCAAAACTCAAAGTTAATTGAAGGAGTTATTTAGCCACTGGAGTAAATCTCCTGACAACTTCACAACACTATTTCACTAGAATTTAATGACAATGCATTATGGATTGTTTTGCTTCATAAACACAATATATTTTATATCTCGTAAAATAGAGGAGACCAAGCATTTTATGATCAAGCACTTATTTATTGTTTTTGCACACCTTTCTTTCAGCACCACCTTCCAACGTATCGATAATTCTTTCTCAGTACCTACATTCCATGCACAGGTGCTCAGCAATGTAAATGATTGGTATTGGCGGCAAAATATTGCTTGATACGTTTTAAAGCAAACAGAAATTTCTATGCTAAGAGTCTCTTCCCTAAGACTGCCAAAATATGGAATTTCGGTCTTTAGACTGCATTCTTCTTACTTATGATCTTGACATCTAATGTCTATCGCCATCTTCTTGGAAATCTTTAATTTTTTTGTCTATGATTACATCTATTTTTCTGTTTACTTTCTATTTCTACTTCCTTCCAAGTAACTCCTTGAAGCGACAACCCTGCCTTGTATTGAGTGTAGGATTTGAAAAAAAGAGATGTCTTGCTGTACGATGTACTTTCTCTAACGGCACGTGATGGTGCAGTGGTTAAATATCGTTAAATTAATCGTGCTCTTTGCTGTTGTTTTTTAGTGAAAATATACAGAAAGGAATAATGATTCGTTTACCGTACCATTTAGCACTGTTTTAACCGGCTCGACTTTTCCTTCGGCCTCTTATTGAGAATTGTTAGAGCTGTTAGAGTGAAGTCGAGTCTAGCTGGACGATCCAGGCTTGATCTTATCGACGTTTAAATCCTCCACATAACAAAATATGCAATTTCGAAGTTGGTGCTTACACTTACATCCTTAGTGACCTATTCTTCATTACGATGTAAAGCCTAATTTGGAACTTTTTAAGATATCTAAAAGTGACAAAAGTGGCATTCTCAAATGAGAAATTACTCGAAAATTCTTTGAAAGATGAATTTCAATGATAGCAAGAAATTACAAGGCTTTCCCACCACTCCATTAGAATCCTATCTTTCTGTTTTAAATACAAATTAAAACTCCAAGTGCGATTTTTCAATGACTAAATTTTTCTTACTGACTTCGCAGTCGGACTGTAAACCCAGACTTTAATATGTCCGAAAAAGGTTTGTTGAGCAGGTATGTTATCGGTTCTGTCCAGCGAGCTCTCAACATGGAACCATTATTGTTATGCAAGACGTCAAGCAATGGCATCTGAGGAGTGAATTGGTCTGTTTACAAAATGTTCCTATCTTTAGTTAACATTATTTGAAAATCAGCTTTGCTATAAAAGTGACCAAATGACGGTACACACTACATTGGTTTAGAGAGGAGTCCAGCATAATGAGAATTTAGTTACATATGCCTCATTCTCGAGGCGCAATTTTCCCCTTGTTTATTATGTGCTTTTATTATAAACTTTCTCTATTGCAAACAAAGCCAAGGAACTCTTCCGAAATTTTGTTTTCTATATTTAAGTTGTCATGTACAGACGTGCAAATGCTGATCCTGATGTTAGATTTAATCGTAAAAATCGGTTTTGCTGTAATGAACTGAGGATTCGTTGTTATAAGGGGACTTCGAAGCTATGGATAGCAATCCGTTACAGATAACCAGCCGTTATTACTGTAACGGAGTAGATCCCCGTATACTTCACTAACATCTCTTCCGTATCTGTATTCTACTCCCGAAAATTTATTGTACATACTGCTAAGTAGAGTACGTGCTATTCATACGGCGTTCTTTGTTTTACCGTACTCATGAAATGCACCAAGCGCTCAGTGCCTGATGCCTCTTATTGAAAGTGCTTCTTAAGATCCACTCAATGCAGTGTGTAGTCTATAAAATGGTATTGTCGGCGCATTACGTCTTGGACTTCTACCGGTGTCCAAATTTTTACACTTTGGTAATCCACCATACAACATTTGATAGTAAATAGTTAGGGGGCTATGTTTCTTGTTAAATGCGAAGTAAATCCTTAAAGACACTTAAAGAACAGTCAATCAAATATCATTGTGATATAATTCGAAGGCTACACACAAGCGAACTTTAATAAACCCTAAAAAGACACTATAAGTTTCCACTGTTAACGAATATCATCGGTGTATACGTTAGCATGAAAGACATAAGTTCAAAAGTTTCAGCAAGACGTGGATTCAAACCTGAGCTAAAGTTAGCAGAACGTGGGAACAAAAAAGTACTCAAAAAAAGCAACACCAACAGTTAAACCAGTCTTTCTTCCTTTAAGGACCCCCTCACGCACAGGGTTTCATCTTTTACTCTAAGCGCCAGAACAGCTTACCGATTTCAACTATGCTCGTTTATTTTACTTCACTTTAACAGAATACCGACACCTATAAAATCTTAGTATTCATTCAAATCTTCTTTTCTTTCCAGTGGATCAACACGGTTAAAGCTTCTTTTATGGCGACAGAAATGTGTACCTTGGCCAATGCCGTCATAATGACGCATATTCTCTCCTAGAGTCTTTATGTCGAAATATATTGTCCAGTTTATTTTATCCTTATTATTTTACGCTTCTGGGTTTTCTTTATCAAACCAGCCGTCAATGGAAGGTCCATAGAACTGCCTTTTTACCTGTAGATTAGTATTTTCATAGGCTACCTTGACAACTGATCGTCGACATCCTGACTTGGTTTTTCTGAAAATCATTTTTAGAAACCTTCTTAATTATGTTACGCAACTCAAGCATTTTAAAAATGAATGTAATCGTAATTGATCAAGTCAGATTTCGAGCTCTTCTCTTAGAATTGCTATAATCTTGCTTTCCCCGGATAATAGAAGGCGGCTCCCGGAGTGCTTTGTGTTAGTCTTTTGATTCGTTTCCAAGATAAAGGATTATTTCAATGCCTTGCTAGGTGTATTGGCAAATCGTGACTCTGAGATAATCAGTGCGGATGAGCAGTTCTTGACATTGGCCCGGAGGTGAAGGGACAGGTAAGACATGATTTGCTACTTAGGTAGTCATTGGTCTGTCACCTTTGTAGATTTGGTACTTTGTAGAACATCTCAAACGGGTACAATGTAATTCTTTTACCGCCCTTTGTCGTAGCGCATCTCAGTATTTATAGTAATCTGTAGTGAGAGATTGAGTTTTTAACAGTCAGTTCTGTTTCATTCGCCAGGAGTTTCTTACGTACTGCTAGGTTGGTTGAGATCATTATGTAGAGAAGACTTTTATACAACGTATCAATCAGTAGGACCGTTAGCTTATTATAAGTGATCGCTCGAAACACCTTAATAAGCATTTTTGGCGTTCACAATGGTCACGATTTACAGCATTACGTCCAAGCACAGTAGTCTCTCTGCAGACCACCCAGCAGCTTACCTCGCCTAACGGTTTCTTACTCGCTTCTTGGACCTTAGTTTTGTCGTAAAGAGCTGGAAGTGATGTCACTTTTATTGCCTTAAATCTATTTGCAAAGACGGCACGACGCGTGGCTTTGGCATCAAGGTGGGCGTGAAGCATCACTTTTCTTGCACCATGTTAAAACCAGTGTTTGTTATACAAATCTTACACGTAGTGGCAAAAGTAGGTAAGGAAGCTATTTATAGCTATGTTTGTATAAGATATCCAATAGTTTCCTGTAGATAGGGTTGGTAAAACTAAAGTCTAATTTAATCAGTAATTTGGAAGAAGTAGGTCTTCGAGTAACGGAATTATTGTAAAGTGCAACGTTTAGAAGAATTACAAAAAGGTTTCTGACCCAGGCCTAGAATGCGGCACTAAAGCCATATTGCTTTAAACTTGTTGCGTATTATGTCACTTTCAAAATGAATACCTGAACGTTATGCATAGGGCACGTAACTCCTGTTTTTGTGGTCCAGTTGGTATTACGTACCACTCTTTTCTGTACTTGATTTTTTATGTTTTACATGGTTACCTATTAGACGGTTGGCCCTTTCAGAAACCGTTGTTTATGAGTTTAGATTTTTCGAATCCCCGCCATGTCATAATGCAGTCGTTCAAAGGTGTTCACCAGAGGGCCGTGTCGGTTGGAATCCCGGACGAGTGAGCAGGAAATCAGACAAGCTCGGCAATCAGACATGAAGAGTCCGTTTACGACCTGAGGTTCTTTTCATGGTCCTTTGTAAGGACCCCGCCCTCAACGGGTTATTTTGGCTTGACCAATTGCGAGGCGTGCAATGTTTCCATTACTTTCTTAGCACTAGAATAAAATGCAATTTCTATAGAATAAAATGCCATTACTCTTGTGCCTGGCGGACATTTTAAAAGCTGTAAAATCTGGGGGTTTCTTCAAATAGTACGCCCGCATATCTGTTTAAACTATATTGTACAGTGCTGACATGACGTTAGTGGGCCATTGTAAACAAAAGGGCATTAAGCTAAAGAATTCAATCAGCTGTACATTAAACTTTATTGACTACGGGAAGATTCTCAAGTGTCGATAAAATCAGTGTTAGTATCAAAGCTAAATTTAAGCGGTGTCTAGAGAAAAGGAGGAAATCACTCGCATTGTCTGGACTGAGTTGACTGCCAGTGAGTTCAAGGCGAACAAGGTGAGATGTTATTCTGGTGCGACTGGTAAACTGGTAAATATTTTGCTGTACAGAAACCACAGTTTCTTATAGGTACACAGCTTGTGTGTAAGTAAGAGTTATTTAAAGGTTAACTAGCTTGATAATCTCACATAATATGTAGAATTGAATTTGAATATACTTGATTATTTCATTCCCTGTCAGTCTCGAATTTTAGGACGTGCAAACTAATTTTTTGCCATTAAAAGATAACCTGTACCTGTCAGAAGACGCACTCTGCCGTCTTGATGTTGTTCTTTGTTCAATAAAAACCTCTTTGATCGATTGTACTTGCGTATTTAAGTGAAGTTGGCTTTCTTCTCGTCAGTGTTAAGCACGCTGTTTGGTGATTGAAAAAAAAAATGGATTGCCATAACTGAAGATCAAATATATTATTACCATAAAATGAGGGAAAAACTTTCAGCTGTATTTGCCTCCTGTAAATCCACTCTAGCTCTTATTGAACAGTGTGAATCCAAATAAATTATAGAGATAATGTACCCGAAAGTCTACAAAATAGATTATGTGATGTTATATCAATTTCTGGTCAACCCATAGCAATCGTCTTGCAGATACGCTATTTTTCCCAGTAATTTGTAAACCTCTAGGAGGACAAAGAAAAGGCATAGATAGCCAACGGCATTCGATGTCTACGGCGACAGGTCATTACACCCATATTTCAGGTAAGCAGTGTCTATCAAGGCAGTCGTTTTGGTAACCATTGTATTTTCAACACGATTCAAACGAGAGCATGTGTCATGGTCTACTGAATAACGAAATGGCGGTGTTTTATACCAAACTTGTTGTTAAAGCATTAAAGTCATGTTGTCAAGTGGCCAAGCTTTAACCAATAAGAAAGGGCAGGTCCGAACGTTGAGAGAAAGGAATGAAAATTCACTTGAACTTATCGTCATCTAACCTAGATTTTGTGTCAAATATGTTCCTATGTGGCTCGGTAAATAAGCAAGATCAGCTTTTGTCATGTTGAACAGATAGCTAATGTTCCAGTGAATTTTTGGGATGTATCGTGCTGTGTGTAACCAGGTATCCATGTGGGAGACCCAGTGTGTCTTTATTTAGTGATCGTTGACAAAAGATCCCACACATTAATGCACAAGTTACAAAAAATCGACAAATTTCTTTAGCAAATGCATTCAAGTTGGCTATTAAACCCCAAGTGTAAAAATGTGAGCACCCAAAACTCCTATGCAGAAAATATTGCCTTTCAGCCAAACAACGTCTTCATCCTCTTTTTCGACAGCCTTCCCAATCAAAAGAGTGGGGTGACGCCGCTAGGAATATCATTTTTAAAGGCACGGTTGAAGAAAACATGAACAGATCCAATGGAATGCTGTTTTTGGTTTTGCTTACTAAATTCCTCTCGCTTTAGAACCAGATGTTTAATACTACTAAGTCTATACTAAACATATTGGCAGTATTCGGTAGCAGTTGAGAAAAACGCTTCCAACAACCTTTCAACCTCAGAGAATTTAATTAATCTACAAATTTTAACTTATATTGATGTAATTCCTTTTGCTAACTCCCTTTGCTGCTATCTGTCCATTTTTGAACTCCTCTTTTTTAAGAGAAGAGGCTAGGGCCACGAAACGGGAAATGGCAGACGTTTGTCTCTCCGGTTATATACTAAGTGCAGGATGTGGCACTTTTTATTATGATGCAGGACCGTAGCAACCTTGGGACCAGGCAGGCACATGCCCCCTCACGTTTTGTTAAGGTCTTGTCACATATGCATTGAGTGATAGATTATGTTCATTTCAATAATGGCATTTCCCCTACTTTTAAAATCATTGTTACGGTCCTAAGATAAATCTGGTATCATATTTGTCAATAATTGCACGACGTTGCCGTAGGACACTGAATGCCAAATATACCGATCGATTATTATTAACTCGGACTCCAGTTTCTTAATGATAGAGGGTTCTTGAAGCAAAAGATTCCAATAAAATTGTATGTCCACCACAGGAGAAAAGTATGAACCCAGTGGCTATTATCTCTTATAATAAATAATAAAGAATGCGATTTCAATAGGATTTAGGGGTGTTATTTAAACATGTAAACAGGAAATTAATTGCTTACAGCGTGCTCTACTAGGTTATTGTTGGGATTTTCATATAAATTTGGATTCTAATGTTTCCAACACGACATCACTTACAATTGCCTTGTGGGGAATGTGAAGTTGCAATTTTGGTAGTCTTCAATGTTATGAAAAATAAAATGACGTAAAAATGCCTAGCTTTTGTTACGTCAACTCCTAGGAAATGTTATTTTTAAAAGCTAAATTAGCTCCACATTCTTGTTTGCCCTAAGCCCTTTTTAAGCCACGACCTTTCCAAATTCCTTTTGAGATCCATAAAGTAAACAGATTGTGGGATTTTAGTAGATCTATTAAACAAATTTTAGTATCTATGGTAACGTTTTATTGTCGATTAACATGATAGCTTTATTTCCATTAGTTTGCATTGTCAAAATAAACATTTGTTTCGTTGCAAGAGTATTCTGTAGCAAAGATGTACGGATAACGGAAACCAGCCCGCAGCTAGGCCGGGCCACTTTTTCCCGTTGTAAGCATACAAAGGTTCTGTTTTTGAAGAATTGAATCAGTTCCTTACCGTTTCTTATTTCTATGCCATGACACCAAGGGTATCACATTAAGATTTTTTAATACGTTATTATTCCCCCTCCTGGAGAATTTTCTAACCGCCCCGTCTCTCAGCTGAGTTTGCTCAGGCGATGGACGTGATCATCAAAAATGAGAGAGAATTTCAATTCAGAGAGTAATCCATACATTATGACTCTCTAAAACTGTGCAACAAAGATTGTTGATGATATCGCAGAATTGATTTTTTACAGGAACACAGTATCTTTTCCAATATGGTGTCAACGGTGCGTAATGATAGTTTTTCCATTCAGTATAAAATTATATAAGCCTCGATTCAAAAAACATTTTTTTGGCTTGTATCGTTTTAACTTTGACTTCGCTTCTGTTATTTCCGTAAAAATGCTTTGGCTTAGAGGTCGTAAAAAACTTACCGAACGTGGGTGAGATACAAAGACATGGTATTGGATCTCTATACTATAAGGAGCAATTTTCTACCTTCCCCGTTCTCAAATACTTCATGTTTGAGATCCTGCCGCCCTCACGAAACGCATCTGATTTCTAGAGAAGTAAAAGAAAATAGTCTCCTTTCTAGTAGCAGAGTCAACTCGTGACATAGAAACCGGGGGTGAACGTAGCATTTACGTTGGGAACTGGCATTGTTACTGAAGTAATTTTTGCATGCACTCTGTATTGGTGAAGTGATTTCAGCCTTTACATAAGCATGGATAGGATTCAAAGAAGTTCCCATAGTTATTTGTATTTGATGCTTTTTAATAAGAGCCCTATCGTGAGTAGGTCCTCCCCTCGACCTTCCCACCTAGATCTCCTTATCTGTGACTTCAATAGTAACACGAGTGTACTGAATAGTACTAGCAGATCATGTCAGAACTAAAATTTGTGTAAGACAAGATCATCTTTGTTCTCCATACGTCTTTACATAATTCAGTAATACAACTCTGAACTCTGAAAGTGTGAAACTCACGTACTCTATGAAACTTCGAAACTCAGAAACTCTGACCCTTTAGGTCAAAGGTGATTATCTTAAGAATAGTCATTAGCGTCACATCTGATACTCAACTCGTTCCCAGACTACTTCCAGAACAACGAGTTTGAATTGAATCCTTTCCTTAACCTTATGTTACAGAATCTTAAGTCTAAAAAATGGCATAGAAGAGGCAGTTTGCCTAAGGAGAATTTCTTGCAAAACATATCATTAGAGAAAAATTGCTTTACTCAATTATTGTAGGACGTAGGGTAGAATCATGTACTTTCAAATGGTTATGCAAGTTTGTAAACATTGTGCAAGAAAGACCAGAGAAAAAGTGGAAAATATCAATTACCCCTTGTCTATGAAATCGAGAGCCGCATACTGGCTCATTTAGAGGTATCTATTGCCCTGCTCCATTCAATAGGGTTATAAAATACTTCTGGGAAGAAAGGGTTTGAAGTGATAAGTTTCAATAGAAACTAGAGAAATAGAAAAGTCTGTCACCAACAGGATATGAACCCGTAACACTCTGCGACTTCCACTGGGCTGTGGACAGCATGATGGGCCGGTTGGGAGTCCTTCTATGTTCATGGCTCATGGGGTAGAGAGGATGGTCTCCAAAATTGCGTAGACTGGTGGCGTATTAGGAGCCAATTTGGTGACTAGAGAAATAGATTATGTTACCAACTGGGATCACCTAGCTCAGTTGGTAGACTGCACGCCGCAAATGCGTGGGTCACCTGTTCGAATCCCATTGATGACATACTTTTTATTTATAAAGTGTCCATTCCAACTTTTTCGCACAAAAGTCGTATATGTAGTGAGTCAAGCCTTTATTCAGGCGTACATCAAGATAGTAACAACTTCATCAACAGAAAGGTCATAACTTTGATCCCAGCTATACTTAAAAGCCAGTCCTGACGTTAATACTACGTCAATCTCAGCCCGTGCAAAATCATCTTTATTTGTGGTGAGCTACAAAATATTAAAGGCAAACACATCAAAGGAAGATGAGAAATTGTTGAAAGTTAAAAATTACGTCCTAATCCCTAAGGCTCATTTTGAAACCCGAATGCTCATGAAACAGCTGCATAACTCAATATTTGAACATGAAGTTGTTTTGACAATAGCATCATCCTTGAGATAATATTTGGGGAGATGGAGCTCTCAACCGCAAAAGCCTCACAGATGTTAAAAATATTAAATTTCAAATCGGCCACGTTCATTTAACTGTTTTGGTTGTATTACTTTTAATATACCGTACTACACAATTAGAAATCTATCGTGTTTACAGTTTCGCTTAGTTGAAACAAAAGAACTCCGTTGCCGCCATTATGGCACTACAACGAAGCCTTATTGGCGGGGTTTTTAAAGGATTTTCGATGATACTTCCAGGATAAGCTTGTCAACTAATGCCCAAGTTTAGGATCCTGTGTCAATGTCTTTATGCATCTAGTTCGAACACTACCTCCCGTATTATTTTCCTTACATACAAATTCATGTATTTCATATGTATAAAAATTGTGCCCTGAAGCGACCGACGAGCTTTCTGTTGATAGAAACCTAGTCTACTTATCAAGTTTGAAAACGATAATAATGAACTTTCAAGGAAACTGTGTTTATCTGTGAGTTTAGAATATGTCATGCGCAATACTAAACTTTTTAGTATATATATGGGTGCACACAGACACAAACAGACACACACACACACACACACATATATATATATATAAATGTGAATATATGTATATTTTAAAATAAATAAAAACACCCAAGTAATTGTTTGTAAAAACATGACGGGTAGTTATAGCAAAATTCTTTATATTTCTTAGCTTTCGACGTATTCTTACATCATCTTCGGA